>JAJVSH010000064.1:627810-735761 GCA_021460005.1 Tetramorium alpestre | reverse complement strand
TATATATATATATCTATTTCTCTCCGCGCTTGGATCCGTAATCCATTTAGCAAGAGTAAGTTTCCTAAGTGTTCTACAAACTCATAAATCCTGAGTCGTCTGCCTCTTAAGCACGAAGATGAAGTTCCAATAGGTTTCGACGAGCGTAGAATTTCCCGCATCTTTTACCTGCGGCCTTACAACAAGCACTTTCAACTCTTTGTAAGAGACTCCGCTTTGCAGAGAACAATCAGAGGACAATCTCAGAATAATCGAGACATTGTATCATCGATAATGGCGTAAACACTATTTTGTTAGAATAAAATGATTATTTTCTATGGATTATATTGTATAATTAGATAATAAAACATTGCCTCTTATATAATATCATACATTGTTGATAAATCAATCAGAGTAGAGCGATAAAACGGCACGCCAATATTTAATTATATAATATTTAATATTGATTTCTCAATTAACAAGATAAAATAAATGTTTGTTGAAATTTATATTTTCATGGTATACTCCCCAAGTCAGTCTTAAAAAGATAACAGTTAACAAATAAGATAACAAGAAATGTAGTCTAAGTTTGTAGAAAACTTGGCACGTTACTAAGGAACTGACACTATTACCGTATCTATAAATGCGAAAAAGTAGAAATAGGTGAAACGACATAGACAGTTTTGAGATTTGAAATACACTCGGCGCACGAGCCTGGTTCCTTTTTGTCGGGAACAATGACGCGACCACAAACGAAGCTCGCACCCGACCCTCATCTCCCCCACCCCCCTAAATTCGTACAAATTCTGACCGACTGATATTTAAATATCGGAAAACCACTTCCGTCGGTCGCCGCTATTCAATCGGCAATCCGATCAGAACCTACTTTTATTCGGAATTTTCGATATCGTTTCCATCTGTCCGCGAGCACTTCAAATAAATCGTCGAATCGGTTTCGCGCATTTAACCAAAAACAACGAGAACAGACTACTCCACGAACGGACAGGTGATCGACTTCGACGATCGATTCCAGTATGGATTATTGCTTCGTTAACAACAATGTCTGTTATTCTAGTTGACGTATCCTTCGTTCCGCAAAGATCTCTACCATTTCCCGCATGGTGATATTGAAACTGTTCGATCAAAGAAACGGTAACCCATTTTTAAAGGCAGATACAATTGAAAAATAGCCCGAGAGACAAATTTTGAATCGATAAAAATAGTATTTTCATCATTCAATATAAAAAAAAATAATCAATAATTTTACTTATGCTAAAAAACATTTTTTTACAAATATTTTTTGTTACTAACAAAACGATACTGTCAGTTTGTACGCGATTTAAATTTTAGATTTGAATTTAATTTATATATTGATATCCGTAAAAGAAATAAAATAAATAAAACGTTTTACATGTTATTAAATAATTAAATTATAAAATTTGGTATAATTATATTTTATAAACCTTTGTAATGGATAAGAGTAAAAATTACTCTTATATAAAGATGTCTACTTTTACGAGATTTGAAAATATCATAGTTTAATTTGTAACAATTTAATTTGTACGCCAATATTATATTTTTCACTTTCCGTTGAAATTTCATCTGCAAAATGAAAACTGGCTGAATGGATAAATGGCAGCTGAATTTCATACGATTCTTAAGTATTCAGCTCGTAATTCAAGTTTGTTAAAACATTTCGTGTTTCGCGCATTTTAGCAATTATTCGGTAAAATAAAAATCTTTACAGTCGCGGGAAATCTTCGAGTGTTCGCGAAATCGTTAAATCCGTATAAAGCGAGAATGTTTCTGATCAACACAACAATGCATTTAATCAGAGACTTTTTTTAATCTTCTTACGAGCAATGTATTGGTCGAAATCCATTCGTCTATTTAGAACACAAATCTCTAAACCTTTTCTAGCACGTTGAAATTCGCCCCGCTACTTTCCGGATTACATCTTCTCTCTGATCGGGCGTTAATCTCGCGAGATAAAATTTTACTAGCCTAGAATTCAATCAAAGCCAATGTCATCACAAACGCTGATATGAAATTCCATACGTATATTGTGATTTTTTAAAAAAAAGCGAGAGAAAAACCTTGTACGAGAATTTCGATATAAATTTACATTGCGCGCATATGTGCGCGTGTGCATACATAAATGCACATGTCTTCCACGTTATGTAAAGCAATAAAAATCAAAATTTCGGTTGTCACTGTACTTCTTTAATTGAATTGCACTAACGCTTTCATTTCTCGTTACAGTCCCGCTGTAGTGAATTTAAAAATTCGCGTATACCTTCAAACAACCGCGTATATCCAGTTTCAGGCAACAAATATTTATAACACGTGCGATTTCGCTAAACCAAATAATTTTCCACAATAATATTTTACTTTATTTACCTCGGATGATCGAAGATCATCCGAAATAATTACAGAAATAATTACTCTGCTTATAATTAATCGATGTCTAATATTGCGAGTGCAGTCGTTTATCGAGTGAAACGAGCGAAATAATGATGAACCTGATTTCTGTACACTACGGTGACGCATGAAAAAGTGCTCTCAGCCATTGCTAATAAAGACATGTTAATAAGGGGAAATTAACAGGGAAAGTGACAGAATAATTCGGTGGCAGAATAAATCATATTCGTGGCACGATGACCAAGCGTCACCACTAGCTAGAAGTATCTCGCCCATCGATTAGTAATTCGTCAAACGGCGCGCCGAGAGCTATAATGAGCTTAATGACGAGGACCGCAATGTCGCGGTTAGAGTGGTTTGAGTTCACGTTCGCACAGCGGTCAGCGTCTAGTTGAAGAAAAAGTATCTTTTCTGATATTTTCATGAACGATAATCTATTAAACCGGATAGCGTATAAATTGTAATTCAATTATTATTGTATACTATGTATTTTCTATTCTTTCAATGTAAACTTCTAAACATGAATTTTGTTTCGATAAGTTTGAATTAAATTTTTGAATTAAAGTTTCTATTAAATTTTTCTCATTATAGCGTTCGATGGTGAAATATTCTGATAGTTAAATCTAGAAATCTATTATAATTAATATTAAGTAACATCTTATATTAATATTATAGAAATTATTGCCTCTAAATTTCTAACTTCACACACTTTACAACTAACGTATAATTACACTGTTACATTTCTTATAGCAAATTAATTAATTTACCACTGTTGGAATAATATAAATATTTCGTCAAACAAAATAAGTGACATTTTTGAGTGACATGCTTTGCTCAAGTTTCAAGTAAAATTAAAGTTTAATACCGTCGGCAAAACATTTAGTCTTTTTAGTAAGGTTGTAATGTGATATGACAAGCTGTGCGATGAAAAGAGTACCCTTGCGAAAGCGTAATAGAATCAAAACTTCCTGCTTCCCTTACGTACTGCTTCTTAAATGTACTCTTTTCCTTATCAGAAATGCAAAGTGATCTTGCGGAGTAGTCTGGCAAGTTAGCCTTGATAAAAACTGCAGGAAGCTTAATGCGTTATCACATACAGGGTAGATCTATTGTTAACGTGCTTTTGTACCGAAATGAATAATAAAGATTAAATAATTCAACGGATGTAATTATTTCACTAATTTTCGCTTCATCAAAGTCGAATTAAATTTACTGCAAAAATATTAAAAGGATCGTTTTCACTTTGTAATATGATATTACAATATAAATCAATACAATGCTTTTCTTTTATTTAAATGAAAACGGAATTCTTCTTATGCAATCGCGGAATATCACATTTCAATCATTCAACTACAGTCTTAATTATAAATGATGGGGCTGCAAATTACATGGCGCATATGTAATCTCCTGCTCCATTCAAATTTCTCCGCGAACGCGCAAGCACGATACATCGTAAACCCTCATCTTCACGCGTCACGTGTACACAATATCATCATCTTACGCCGTGGATTGATATACGAAGGAGAAATAGAGTAACACGTGCCGTCGACATGATCAACGAGCGGTGGGTAATCAGAAGTATTCAGCTGTCGCGATTGTTGTTTCGCGGAACGAGCTAGCACCATATAATGCAGATGACAACGTCATGCCCGTTACCATTAAAAGCGACGCGGGTGGAAGCGGAAGCTCGTTCGCAGCAAACGAATGCGGTTCGATGATGCTGCGCCAGATCGTCACGGCGACGCTCGTACTTTCACGAAGCGAAAATAACATTTCCCGTACCTAGCTTTCCGCCCCTTTGCGATCTGTAGAAGATATTTTAGAAACCACCGGATGTTCTTTTACGATTCTCTTCATAGATTCTTTTTAGGAGCCGGTTTTCTCTAAACGAAAATGTGAAGTTACGCCACAAAGAAAAGTATTACTTTTATGAAAAAATAAAACGACTTAGTTTGACATTAATTGCATATGCGGATAATTTTAACTCCATTTTGTTATGTAATGTTTAAATTTATTTTCCTTGTTACTTTGTAAGAATAATAATAGTAAAAAATGGTAAACTTTTAGATTACCCAACACTTTCTTTCTACGTGAAAGAAAAAAAGAGTTATATATATATTTTTTTTATTTGAAATCTCGATACTAAATCGAAACTTTAAGCAATCGAAGATGGCTGAAGAGCTTCGAGAGTATTAAAACGTGGACAATATTAAAACACGCTCCTCCCGACAGCGCATGCTTTAAATCCGTATTGCATATGACGAAATCCCTTCGCATGAGCGAAATATATTTGACTTTAGCAGAGCACGAAGTTCCGGGTCGCTTCATCCCTGTAAATATCCGCGTAAATTCGCAGCGAAAACGAAGTGCAATGCAACGCGACATGACGCCTTCCCACTCGTCGGGCTGTCTATTATTAAGGATGCGTTGGCGTTGGCGGTGACGTCCGCATCTAAAGAGACTAGTTACACGGTTTGAGAGACAGATAAACCGACACAGAGAGCAAATTGTTATTTGTTTCTCCAAGTTGCAGAGGAAAATCCATCACTTATTTAATTATCATAAAATATTAACTGCTACATTGAGTTTATAAGACTTGTAGGTCATTATTTTTTGATCACGCAACTGTAAATTTATTGTACTTTATCAGCGGAATTGTAAGAGAAAAAAATGCAGCGATTATTTACTAATAAATGGCGATTAATTGTTACTTCTATTCTATATCCAATTACGTATAAATGTTCAGTCGCGTGCATTGAAGGATTTATTTAAAGGAAATCGCGCAACGTAATCATTATGAAAGTATGTTTATGCATGTATCACATGTAACGCGGCAGCTATGCCGATAACGTCAAAAAAGTGAGTGATCGATAGGGCATGGTATTTTTTGCATGAGCATTTTTTGCAGCAAAAATTCGGCAAAAAAATTCTACCAGAGACAAAGGTCGATCTAAGCGAGTCATATGACATATTGGTCTTTTGGAAAATTTGCATTTTTGCAATCTCGATTTAAACTTAATAGTTTTAAAGCTTTTTACACGAAAAGTTTTGAAAATATGCTCTAAATCGAACAAAGGGGTGCAGAAACATATAATTTAAAGCCTTTTAACGTCGTGAGAGCTAAAAACGAGCAAAATTTTTGAAATGCAACAAATTAACGTGTGCAAGATTACATTAGAAAAGGTTACATAAGAAAAATTAATTAGTCGAATAAAAATTCTTGACGATTAAATAATGTCGAGAATTTTGTTCGTCAAAGTTTTTGTTCGACTTTAGCCATTTTATAGAATAATATCGTTCTATCTCATTGTAAGACCGCGTGAATACTTGCGCCAAAAAGAGGACATCCACTTGCAAGTGTATGTCGTGTCTGTGAGCGTCCCCCGCGATAGGTGGAAACACATGATTCCAGTCGATCGCCCCGAGTCAGTAACCCCGAGCGTGTAATGAGTGCATCGCCACCGTGTTTTCCGAGTGTTTAGTTTTTTCCGTTACCTGTCCATAGGATGGTTAATATCCGTGAGTAAACAAAACGATCCCCGCACAGCCGAGCGCAACTAAATCGAATTATTATGATGAAGGACCGAGCAAAGTATGTCGCGAGCTCTTTTTAAAATTCATTAGCAAATTAATCCGTTCCCTGTCCCATGCGATGCGGAAATATACCGCGGTCATGTAGAATTCTGCGCGTATTTGCTTTTCCCACCCTTTTCCGCATTATCCGCCGAACACGCGCCCTTCGTTTACTGTCTTTGAGAAAACTGCCGCCGGAGTACCACGAAGTTCGGCAACTGAAATTTGATAGAGTCGAATTCTAATTTAACTTGAACCAATCCATTCTAATTTAATTAAACACTCAATTCCACAAAGTAGGTCGATGTGCAGCTTACAAAGAGATCTCTTTCGAACATACACATATCGAACTTAATAATAATACATGCGTTTTGTTCTTTTCATGAAAACACAACGATGTAATTAAAATATTTTATAAAGAATACCGTCTTTAACGATGATTCGAGCAAATAAAAAAAAATTACAAAAATATGAACAAGAACAAATAAAATAGTTACATTGAAATAATTATCGAATTACTATCAAACTTCCACATTAACTTACGGATATCGTTTTTCGCTCTTCTCTCTTTGCTTTGCCTGATTATAATTTAAAATTAAATTTAAAATTAATTTAAATTTAAAATTAATTAAACGCTCTTTTACAAAAAAAGAAAAAACGATTCACGTTATATCATGTCATTTGTGTTTTGAGATAATTTTATAATTATAATAGCGGTAACATAAAATTCTTTGGAAAATTAAATTTTAAAACGGATATACATTCATTCATTTAGGAATTTGGTAGGGACTTCGATTAGTTTGCAGCACAACAGTTGCATTTCATACCTAACAGTGTAGCGCGACACATGCGTAAGAATCTCGATTCGCTGCATTCAATTATAATCGCGGTACGGAAATATGTGTCCATGTACCGCGACGCTGGCACAGACAGCTCGACGATCTCATAGTTCGGACACGTGTGGCAATTCAGGAAACTCGGTTATGCAAATGTCAAGGACTGAAACGGAATTTTTGCGTTCGTGCAAATATGACGTTTACACTCGCGGTTCGCTGATTGCACCGTGACACGATTTTCGGTAGAATTATGCGCTGTGCGTTTACCATTAGAGAACATATTAGCGACGTACATTTACAAGAAATTCGGCGACTCTATTAAACCGCGCATATAATGGTTTAGTTAAAAGGTCCGCACGGATCTCAAATATCTCAATTATATACTCGCTAACAATTTGATAATAACACGTGAATATTTCATGATTAAAAAAAAGAGATACATTAATGCTGCGTTTTAAGTACTACTTATATATACAGATGTGCATAGGTGTTTCTTTATTAATTAATTAGAAAACTGTGGGATTGTTAAATATTTCCTGTTTTTTTATTTATATTTCTTATACATATAAACAAATTTATTATCTCGTCAGATTAAAGTAAAAGATAACTCCACACTTACCAATACAAGCGCAATAGCGGAGTTATAACTATGGTGATCTGTAAAATAAAATATAAAATTCTTAAAGAAGCACATTCAAAATATATTAATATTTTTTTCGAAAAAAGAGTTATCAAATTATTTATTTGCTTCTCAAGTAAACGTTTAATAAAATAATTATATTAGCTTTTAAAACTATTCCTCTTTTTCTTCTTGAACACAAATTTTTTATAAAATTTTTGAAATAGAAATCTCTTATATAAATCATTCAAGTAAACGAACCAAACAGAAATAAACGATTGATTTTACAAGTAAGAAATAATATATAGATAATAAATTACTTACCCTAGAGTTGTTCCGCCGTCGCCCGATGCCTCCTAAGCCTTCTCTCAAGCTGTCAGAATTCGTTACACTCACTCGTCACAACACTCACACGGAACACGATTAATTACGATCGTGCGCACATTAATCACTAGTGAAATATTATTAAATGAACGAACAGTGTAGCGCGGCTTTTCATTATTTAACCGACCCGATACTCTCAATCTAAAAAGACGGAAAGAGAAAGAAANAAGTCATTGTCCCAATAAAACGATAATTCATCGTTCACATTTTCAATCGTTTTAATTCATATACTTCATATAAGTAGCTCGCGCAAAAAATTACTTCAATTATTTCATTGTCGCTTCGGTACATTTACGAATCGTTAATTATGGAGAGTAATTAATTGCGCAGGTTTAGAATTGCTAATTGCGTATATGGAATAATCACATTTCGATGGATAACATGATAGTGCGACTCGCGGAGTACCTGCCCGCGTGAGCGTCGCCGTATGAATAACAGCGCGGCGTCCTACGGTACACAGCAGCACACGTCACAAAACAAACTCCAAAGCTAACTAATTTGTTGTCGAGCCGAAATAACGTTCAATGCTTTGTGAAATGTATTCACATCAAATATTTCTTCTGTTTTAAAATACTAGCGGTGTACGCGCGCTTCGCGCGCGCTATTTCCCCCTCTCTCTTAGAAAGAAGATGTAGAGATTTAATAGTTGCGCCGCTTTTCCGTGATGCTGATTAGTTCTCTCGCTTGGCTCACCTCGTACTGCGAGAGTAGCTATCATCGCAGAAATGTGTGTATTGTGATAGTTTTGGCAATTGATGTATACTATGACGCTTAAACTGACAACTTAAACAATATAATGCCAGCATTAAATTATTTAAGTTGTTTCATATATTTCAAATTTTTTTTTTTTTTAGAATGAATCTCTTCAACTCACGTAGGAAAAATCGCGAGAGGCGATTTGGTTTGGCCGGGATCGAATCACAGACCTTGTCTTTACCAATCATTCGCATATACCACTGAGCCACGCGTCATAGTATACATCATCTCTCAAAACTATCACAATACACATTTCCGCGATGATAGCTACTCTCGCAATACGAAGTGAACCAAGCGAAAGAATTAATCAGCATCACGGAAAAGCGGCAATTATTAAATCTGTACATCTCCTTTTTAAGAGGGGATAATTTCGAGAAACATTGACATTGCGTATTAAAATTTTAAGAAATAAGAAAAATTTCTCTTGCAATTTTATAAATCAAAGTAACAATATACAATTATTTTTCTTTTTGATTCAAATTCATGTTTATTTCTCTCGGAATATTAAAATTTAAAAGAAATAAATGAAAATTATTATTATTTATTATAATTTTATTTATTATAATTTCTATTTTTCCAATAATTTACACTTTCTATTAGATTCATTAATTTCTTTTTAATAAAATAGTTTATTATACAAATTATATTTATTATACAAATTTTAAAAAAGATTTTAATAGTCTCTGTATAATTTAAATCAAATATTATAATTGCTCTTAATAAAACAACCTGTTCGTTATCAGAACTAAAGAAGATAAAAAAATATTAGATAATAGAGAATTATTATAAATCTGCATAAATACATCACTTCTTGTAATATTATAAATTTTATTCACAAATGAATGTTCCGTTTAAAGGAAGGATCTACTCTGCATACGTACAAGTTTCAATTTAATTAACTTCATTCAGATCTGTTTAATAAATTTATAAAGTGAATTTTATTCTCTATGAATTATTCATCATTGTAGACCTTTTTGCAAACCCTTTTTAGAGAAAATAAATTTTTAAGTTCGTATCTTTCCGCTTCTTAGATGCATGCATAATGCGGCAGGAACAGAGTAACCTATACATATATACGCAGCTTTATAATGGATGCGTGCTCTTACATCACGGCATTCTTATGCGCCGCCTCCGCGACAAGAACACGATGTAAATAAATGATATAATGGGCAAGGGAAGAGTGATAGCTCGTGCGCCGATCCCCGGATTACTCGCGGATAAGGCTCCTCGATCCCACGATGCCGCCAGGGAATTCACCGTGGAGCACAATGTCTTTTTAATTTCCTCCCGTGACGTCTGCATTCGCCACTCCGCTAACGCGCCGGACGGATTTGCTCGGACGGCTCAGCTCGGCGCGGCGCGGGCGAAGACGGAATAACGGTGGAAATTGCACGAAGAAAACGGAAGTTAGCCGATGCGAAAGAAAGTCGACAATGGGCAGACGGCGTTGTCTCGACGTTTGCAAGGAGCGAGGGAACGGACGTCCCCCTTTGTTCGGCCATACGAGAATGAGAATTATGAGATGGAAAAGAAGTTAGAAAAAAGTTGGGGAAAAATGGGCGAGAAAGCGAAGACGACGACGGGAGATCGTGAAGCGAGAGGGGGGAGGGGGAGTGCTGCGGTTTTAATACGTAGAAAGGAATACGGTTAAAGCTCTGTGAAGTTGGCACCCCAAAATGCGAATTTTTAAAAAACTAAAATAGCATTTGATTGTCCACGATTTGTCCACATTTGTCCATGAATAATTGTTTTTTGTCCACCTTGCAAAAAAATTTTTTTAAAAATTTAAAAAATTTCATTATGAGCACCCCAAAATGCGAATTTAAAAAAACCGATATGGCATTTGATTGTCCACAATTTGTCCACGTTTGTCCATCAATAATTATTTTTTGTCCACCTTNCAAAAAAATTTTAAAAATTAAAAAATTTTATTATGTGCACCCCTAAGTGCAAATAAAAAAAAAACCGATATGGCATTTGATTGTCCACAATTTGTCCACATTTGTCCACCAATAATTATTTTTTGTCCACCTTGCAAAAAAATTTTAAAAAAATTTTAAAAATTTCATTGAGCACCCCAAAATGCGAATTAAAAAAAAAACGATATGGCATTTGATTGTCCACAATTTGTCCACATTTGTCCACCAATAATTATTTTTTGTCCACTTTCCAAAAAAAAATTAAAAATAAACAAAAAATTTTATTATGAGTACTCCTAAATGATTTTTTTTAAATTATATACGGATTTCGAATGTCCATTATTTNTTATTCATGGACAAATGTGGACAAATCGTGGACAATCAAATGCTATTTTAGTTTTTTAAAAATTCGCATTTTGGGGTGCCAACTTCACAGAGCTTACGGTTAAGTACGGCGAAAAAGGTGCGAGGATTCCGCGATGAGCTGCGACGAACAGGCTAAGGATGGACTATCAGAAAATATAATCTTATCTCTTTTAACCGTAGAATACTAATGGTAGCGCAAAAGTAATGTATAGCTACGTTCCGCGCCCACAAAATTGCTTCTTGCAAAGTTCTTCTTGCCAAAGTTATTGTCGTGACTTTTATATTTGTGATTTTATATTTCTTTCTATAATTAACTTACTGTTTTTGAATTTTAAATATTATAGTTGAAAAACTCTATTGTATTTGTATGTTCTCATTCGAAAAAATACAACATTGAAATAATTTTACAAAAATATCCTAGTACTTCTTTTCTTTCGCTTAAACAAATTAAAAATTAAAATTTTTACTATCAAGATAATTAGAATATTTATATTTAAATTATTTTAAATCGATATTCTAAAAATAGATCTGAAAGTTGGAAGTATTACATGATTTTAATCGCAAATGAGAATTTAGAAGTTGTTTAAATTTGAAGTTAAGAAGCAATATCCGGCATTTCAAATTAATTTAAATAAGATAAATTATTATAGCTATTATTCAATAATTTATTAGAAATTATTTACGCAACAGGAAATAACAATTTCTCTTCAGAACTGCACTTAAACAATCATTGTCGTAAGTAATTTGACATAAACTCGATTCCTATTAGGCAATGACGAATAATTGTATCCTAAGAGTAACGAGATTATAAACTCGATTTACCAGAACTAACTTTTCGTCGATTTAATGCCAAAGTACGCGCCCCCTTACCATTTTTTACGCAAAAGTCAATATCCTGAGTGCTCAGCACAGACATAAACTGCTGAGGCTTGATGGATCTGAAATGTCATTGCTAAGATACACTACGCTAGTCTTATCTTTAATGCGCCTCTCTGGTTTTCCTCTTTCTAGCACAGCTGCACATTACAGCGAAACTACAACGCGCCTTTTACTGGGAGAATATATAGGACGCTGCAGGCGAAATGAGCCGGTTGAACTTCTTAAAATATTAGAAAGAAAGAGAGAGAGAGAGAGAGAGAGAAAGAAGAGGGAAACGTCACGAGAGAGAACGTTCTAATTTCAATAAACAAATCAGATTATTTTTCTGAACGGATTTTCCTTCCCTTCTTAAACACTTTTATCCATAATATCGTCTTAAGTTATGCAGCCGACGTGTTTATCCGAGCTATCCTATGTATACTGTATTTTCCCTCCGGATTATATCGCCTATGGCGAGCAACAACAGGAAATTGGTAGGTCCACGGAGCAACCTTGCAGATGCGAAAAGTTATATCTGATAGAGCTGCACCGAGGAAAATTGCGTATTAATCCGCTCGAAGGCTAATGCATTGTAACGCGATCTTATTACCTCTACCTTCCAAGGAAGAAGCCACTCTGGCTTTTTTCGTTATAACTATCATCTTTGTGGTAGCTGGCACGGAAAAAAAGCGACTGTAATTTTTCCGTGCCATGTCAAAGCTCTTGTCGGCGCGCAGGGAACGAGAAAATCATAGATTCCCGATGCCGAACGCGATATTCCACATTCCACGCCGAGCGCAAAATTGTTTCGCGTTCTTTATACTGTAGTTATAGAAGCGAGATCGGCGTGTCGACATGTCACAAATCCATCGTGAGATAACTCGCGTATCAATGATCGACGCGTTCGCGTTTTGTGCCGCTGTCATCGATAAAATCGCGAATGAGCGAGGAACACAGAAGTAAACGCTGCGTGTTTCGGCTGCGTATAAAATTATAATCCAGGGGCGCGACAGAATTCCACGTATAAGCGGTTATCTCGAATGAAACGACTCGTATAAATCCGAGGAGATTATTACAGGGTGCTAGCTGCGGGATTGTCAAGGCCGCACAAGCATTGAAAGACCCCTGGCGCCGTGGGTTAACTAATCTTCATATCGGGGCTTCATTTATATTTAACGTATTCGCACCTTTTGCCGCACAGTGCGTGAGACGAATAAAAATTTCCTGATAATATTCTACGCACGTGCCACTTTCCTTGTCCGGGATTACACTGTAGATCCACAAAATGGTAGAGATATGTGTTAAAATATTGCAATCTATTTTGATTACACAAAATATATCAAGCTACCGAGAGATAATAAAGCTGTTTAAAAAAACCAATCTAATAATAGATCTTAAAGAATATTTATAAATTAATACGGAGAGACAAATAAATGTTACGTAATCATGTAGAAGATGTAGACTTCATATAAAAAGCTTTGCTATTTTATCATAGACGCAAGAATGAGACTAATTTTTCTTAAATATAACTCTC
The DNA here is from genome assembly GCA_021460005.1 of Tetramorium alpestre. NCBI lineage: Eukaryota > Metazoa > Arthropoda > Insecta > Hymenoptera > Formicidae > Tetramorium > Tetramorium alpestre. Next base: position 722,516 of record JAJVSH010000064.1, on the reverse strand, counting down.
GTCTGGCAATTTGTTTAAACATAGTAAATATATATCACACTCGAGAAACATCAATCTCTAATTCCACAGGAATACGACCCGTTCCAGAGCCGTTTAAATCGTGTAACCGGGTAACATACAGTCGCAAAGCGCCGCGATGATTATCAATGACAGCTCTCCGATATATCACGGCGTGACGGCGATTCGGCGCGACTTGCAACCGTATCAGTCCGTAACGTGTAGTGGCGCGTTGGCGGCGCGGACGAATGACGATGAGAGATTCGGCGGTAATCCCCTTTACTCGCTTGTTACGGGACACCTGGGGTAATTAGGTTCCCCGCGGCTTTAACGGGCGGCGGAGTTCGACGACCAAATTTACGCTCGCCGCGAGCTCTTCGGAGCTGATTTTGAGCGAACGTACACACGCGGCGCGCTTAAATCTCACTCCGGTAGCAGCGGCGGCCGACAGTAGCCGCCGGAATTATGCCGGGGTAGACGATCTCGCGTTACATGACCGACAAGACGGTTTTCAATTTTAGCGACCGTTCTCGCCCGGCACCGCGATCGTTAGCACGGGCGGTCGTTTGCATTCGCGAGGGCGCATCGCCCGATTTTACGTGCCGCTTAGCGCCGCCCTCGGCCCACGCAAATTGGCTTTCGTCCTTAAACGCGAATCGCGCGTCGCATCCACCGCCCGCAATGTTGTAATAAACGATTTGATCTCACGCATACCGTCGGTATACCGATAAACCGTCGCTCCTCGGCTTTGTTTTCGTGAAAATTGCCGCACGAATGATATCCGTAATGAAAGCAGATATTAATCAAACCCCAAATCAACGTTACATCGCACTACATACCTGTACTTTGCAGAGAAAGACAAGAGACTATGATCAAAATTTTATCTAGTATCTGAAGTGCTCGAAGTAATTATTTCATTTATTGTATTAATTGGTATTCTGGTAATACAATTGGTGTTGCAGTTGGTACTTTGAAACTGCAGGGCTTTAGACTAAATTTTTCGAAGACTCCGAAGAATTATAAGGATACAGTTCACCCTGTAAATGATTCAGAGATCATTTCTTACCTTCTTCGAAGAACACTTTTTATCTGTTTCGAACAACAGACAAGTTTTCAGTGAGATTCTATTAACGAGCGACGCAATTTACCTATTCTTGCGAGTAGTAGCAGCTACAGCCGAGGCGCAAATCTTAATGTAATATGACGTGACAAGAAGTAAAGTGGATTTCCTGCTAAACTAGTGACGTAAGACGTCACGGCAAAGCCTGAGAACGTTCCTAATTTCATTACTAGAAAATAGGACGTCGTACATAAAAAAGTTCATCTCACAGACTGTTTTTAACATTTGTCTTCGATATACCGCGGATATTAACTTTCATAATTAATATGTAACAACTCCCTATCTGCCATTATTCCTATTCATCCGTAATCCAAGTAACGTTATCTAATCGGTATATTAATCAAGTTTCAGTCCGAGAATGCAGAATACAAACAGATAGAATTTCTCCCCGGCTTAATCAAGGAAACATGTAATGACAAGGGTGTTCGTTTTCCTTGTAATTCGTGAATCAAATGCGATACGATCCCCTTACAATTCAATCATCTTCATAGATCTCTGGTATCGGGCTTCAGTTATTTTGATTAAATGCGTTCAACGAACAAACCGGATTCCCAGAAGTTTAAAGCCGAACTGCCAGTACTAACGCAGCAGAATGTATGTCATTATAGAGAGAACTCAATTAATAGTAGTATTAAAATACTAGCGCTATTGTGTTATCATCAATTAACGATATCATTAGTTTTAAATAATGTAAGGAGTGCCATTTAGGATTTATTATTCATAATGTTCACCTGATTACCTACAGCAAAAAAGTAAGTTTAAGAATTACGATTGCGTCATGTATAAATAGCGATTCCTAAAAATTGAAAGAAATATAATAGAAATATTATAAAAATATATATATATGTATATAATACAATATGTGATATTCGAAATATTTGTATATTAAATGACTCAGAACTCCAGATAGACAATGTATGCGGTATCTATCGTTAAAACTCCGAGATATTCTGTATTTTAACGAAATGTCGTCCTATAGATTATCACGAATGAATCCCTGCGGCGGTAAAATAGATATGATGAAAATAGCAGGCGAATTCGGCTTGGCAGTGCTTGTCAGATTAGTCACGTCGTCCATTGAAACGCATTATTGAACGTCCGCCCGACTGGAAATCGCAGGAATGGAGAGCTTAATTATTAGAATTACGAGGAGATCAGTGGTCTGTGAAAATTAAGGGAAATTTAATTGCCGCAGGCAACTGGTAATGAAGGAGAAAACAATTACTTGCTGAGCTAAACGTTCGTACGTGATTGTATATTGTATCATTCAGCATGCGTTATTATTTATAACATGTATTTATATTTGCACCAATTATTATGAATATAAGTGATGTTCTCCACCGCATTGTGAGATATTTTTATAATAACGCAAAATTTAAACATTTCGAAAATTTTATGTATACTTAGGACAATATCTTCCTTCTTGGAAATAATTTTCAAACATTTGTGAATGCATTACAATGATATAATATAGTATATACCTATTTAATGAAAAGTAATTACATAATTTTTTACAAATTTATTTTTTAAATATTAGTATTGAAATTTCATTTTTTTTTCTCTTTCTCTCTCGTCTTACGTCTGTATCATAAATAGAATAAATTACAAACTTAATATCTTGTATTCCATTAAACAACACAATAATCATGCACAAATAAAATTTTAATTAAATAATTTAATTAAATGGTAGATAGAACAACGAGAGTTAAAAAGATAAATTTTTTTAACATTCACTTTAATGATATCAGACTATGATTAGCCAGCAGCGTTATTCGCGTGCAATTAAATGAACCGATAGGAAAGGCACGCTGAAATGTCCTAGAAAATGGGCTAACCAATTTTCATTGTCCCGGGTAACTGCGGGAAATGGAGCTCGCCTCTCACTTGCGGTGAGAGACGAACCATTTTTCGCCGAAAGCAGTGGCAAGTTTCTCTGGTGGTAGTCACAGCAATTGGAAACCGAACCGATGGCCTGCGAAAACCATAGGAGACTTAATTACTCCGGCGGTGGCCAGAAACAAGGACGAAAACGATTATTCCCCGGGATCAATGATTCTACCCCACCGAAGTCATCAATTTCATAGACGCGGGGCAGGCACGGCACGGCACGGCACAGCACAGCACGGTAATCGAAAATGTATCGACTTCGAACATTTGGTACACCGAAAAGCGGATTTATCTGGACATGTAAATGGACCGGTTCAATCTCGCTCAAAACACAACCACAATCTGCTTTCTCCATCCCTCTCTCTCTCCATCTCTCTCCGGAAAGTTGTATATTTAATATGTAATTTCATATTTAATATAGTATAAAAAACATTTATATATAATTAAAAACTAGGACAAATAGATCTATTTAAAGTAAAAGAAATAAAAAGTAATAATATAAAATTTAATATATGTATATTAGAAACGCTTAGACGTAATTGACTTATTTAAATGTCTTTGGAATTTTAGATCAAAATTAATTATCTGAGTTACCGAAAATTTGAACAAACATTTTTTAGCATATGGATAAACAACAGTTTATCATTTTCTAATTTCTTTATATAATCTTTCTCTACTGACAATAAATAAGAAAAATAATAAAAAACAAAAAATTTACTTGAACGTACTTCCCATAGGCTATTAAGATAAAATACAGCCTCATTTATTATCAGGCTAAAAATCCTCACTGTAACGATACATTATACAATTTAGTTATATAATTGATAGTGTCACGTTATTCATACAAAGTTCAGTAACATACCGATTCAACGTTTTTTTAAGCGTCACCGCGAAGGCAAAGCCTCTCGCGAGGAGGATAAAATATCGTATCATTAATAAAAAAGGGCGAGAGAGAGAGAGAGGGGGGGAGGGGAGGATTTCTCTTCCGCAACATCTTGATCTTAACGAGCAAAAACGTGTCTTCGTTATCGTGCGGTTGTTGGTAACGACGAGGCAACGCGATCTATGTAACACAACCTTAAAGGACCAACTCGGTTGCGGATGTTCTCTCAAGATGACGAGATTTATTTCGCCGAGCCCGGCAGAAAAGAGAAACCCGAGGAAAGCGAATTTGTAATCTCTGATTACGTAAAGTGAGTCGCCTTAATTGACACACTCGTGAAACAGGAGCGCGAGCGCGAAAGAAGAGAGTATCGTACCGCCTCGTTTTCCTCTCTTCGGCTAATTCGTTAATCAACGACTATTCACAAAAAAAAAATGTTCACTTTATATCATGATAAAGAATATTTTAGTTATCTCTCCGTATTGCGTTGAAGATAACAACGTGATGTGCTGCACAAATTTTCGTCCGTATTACACGAAATTGCATTTGACTGAACAAATGTAACACCTTTTAATCAGCCGGCAATAACTGTTTCGCGATTACATGCATGTAAATTGAATTTTATTTACGATTGTCAATATAGTATCTCATCCTGTTCTCGCGATTCGCAATTAATTAGCGTTTAAAAGTACGCCGACCGAAAAATATTCTCTCAATCCCGTATCTCGTTTATTAACATCATATCTGTTATTAATATTACTTTTAATATTGCATAGTAGTATATATGTTGCCGCATGACGAAATAAATATATAATAGTTTGAGAAAGAGTGGAAGAGAAAGATGTTTCAATTACATTGTGATTGTAAACAGTTATCAATTTTTATTTCCTAATATAGAATTAATTATATATAATTTCATATATATTGTATTAATATATAAATATTGAAAAAAATATATATGGAAAAAATATTGCATTACTTTAAAGTTCTCATGAATTAAATTGAATACACATTTACAATTTCATTGTCACTGACAATCGAAAATAGCTTTGTACGTAATTGTATCATCGAAGAACAAATTCATAAAAATCCATTTATAATTCTAATGTTTGATTAATATGAATTTTTATGAATTTGTTCGGGTATTTTATTTATTTATTTTAATACATGTTATAAGAATTGCAAAAGTATTTTATTTTCTACAGAGTTAAGAAATATATCAATCAAATATTATTATTATTATTATTATAACAAAATATTTTTTGTGCGTATTTTATCCGATTGATATGTTTCTTAACTCTGTAGAAAATAAAATACTTTCGCAATTCTTATAACATGCATTAAGAGAATTTAATGTTTAAAGCTAATAACGTTGTATAAAAATATATACTCTCAAAATGAGGGTTTTCACGAAATAATAAATTGGTCTTCACAGAATGATATGAATATTACATATATTGATATTTACGCGAAAAAAATGTTAATATATAATATCTCATTAGTATTTGAAATTATTAAATTATTTAGGTATATGAGACTGATTTTGCACGAATAAAAAAATATTAGCATTATCAAAATACGAAACATTTTGCGTAAAAATTACGGAAGTAATGTCTGAAAGACAATATATTCTCGGCGAGAAAAATTACAAGCTTTAAGCAACGAAGGTATACCCTCCAACGGGAATAATAATGATAATCCGTAATCGACTGTCAAAAATCTTACGTTCAAGTACTCTGTTCAAAGAAGAAGCACGCGCGCAGAATTTTAGAACGAAGAACGTGTGCTTTGGTTTCCGTTGAAACGTCCGGAGCGTTTAATTGGAAGAAATGAAAAGCCGATAGCCCGGAGGACTGTTAAGGGCGCATGAGTTCGTGGCACCGCAAATGAACTCTTATCATCGACCGACGCCGTCGACTGAAAGTACCGCCTCGCTCTCGTGTCACACTCGCACCCTCGCTCACTTGCGACGCAATCATCCGTGTCCACCCCGATTATATACCTGTCGCAGTATGCTACTCGAATGTCTGCTCGACGATCAAAATTGGTAGATCAATGCAATCGACCGCGTGACCAATGACAGCTGAGCGGGGAATTTTGCTATTTCGTGCGAGAATTTGGCGACGCTGATGCATTTCGTGATCGCGACCGTAACAATCGCGGTTGATAATTATGGAATCTATAATGGGTCTCGTCATTAAAAGATACTTCAATAATTTCAAGCTTATGAAATACACATATCGAGAATTTGAGAATTAAAAACAACAACAAAAAATTATATATATTGTACATTGCAACTTAAACGAAAATACGAAAGAAAGAATATACAAAGGAGCTTAAAAAGAAATAGAAAGAAGAAGAAGAGAAAGGGAAGTTTGTGCGGACTAATATAAGATACATCGGTCTTTTTACTTCAGAGCCAAGAAGTGCCGTTTTTCGTACAAGGTATTGATTTAATAACAACGGTTACTTGCAGCCACATAATACGGAACGATCGAAGCGTAATTTACCGGAGTTTGCCGAGTAAAAGCAAAGCTCTCGGGTTAGCGCTCTCGCGATTCCTCACGTTCCGCACAACAAGGAAATCCTTTCGCAATAAAGGAAAAGAAGAGGGAGGAGGTATGGGGACCCGTATAGTCTCGAGCCGCAGCCGCGGAAGTAAAAGTCAATCTCAGTGCCTGCTGTTGCCGCCGCTCGTAAATCCCCGTAGAACCGAATCGCGAGGCTACTCCGAGTTCAAAGGGGAAAGGAGAGGAGGAAGGGGATGCTCCGTAGAGAACAACTACGATTCCAAGGAGGTGATTACCTTGAAAAGGAGGCCGTGTAAATAATGGTCGAACACCACGGTGCGGAGAATTGGTCCTCTTACGAGCCCGTTGGGATGCCATTCCGCTGCGACCGATCTCTCGGTACTTTTGACCATCGATTAACGTATTCACGCTGTCGTCCGTCTACGCAAACTTGGTCTGCACTTCTAATCTACGTGACGCTCTGGGAACTCATTCGAGGTTTCGCATAGGACACATCGCGTTTCTACGACGGCTTCTTTCGGTCAACTTGAAATGAATTTTTCGACTAAAATATCGTAATGGACCCGTGTAAATAAATAAATTCAAAGATTGCAGTAACACGAGATTGTCAAGTCAATAGACGCACAAGTATCAGTATGATGATAAATAGACACATACTTGAACCGAAGAATAAAGAAACTTCACTTTATTCGCTTTTTAGAAAGACTTTTTTTTCTCCTCTCTTCGTTGAAGTTGCACCACGCGATATATTGTTCATTATTTTTTCACTTTACATTGTAATAAAACGCATTTTAGTCTGTTCGATGACTAATTATTTCGATCACAATCATAAGAAAATACTGCGGTATCAAATGTATGTCTAAACTTGCCAATGCGGAGTACCTATTGTTAGTCGACACCTTTAGAGTGTTGAGGTGTGACTCTGACAATTAAATGAATGCTCTCACTTCCTCTCTTCATCACGTACTCCTGTTTCTCTCACTCGCGGTAAACTGGTACAACCACTTATATGAAGAATCGGCCAGTTAGCCTTCGACTATTGATCGAATTTCGCAGCTTTTGTCGAGCCGCTAGTGTGAAAAGCGGGCGTTTCGTATGGCAAGTGTGACAGAAACGGTCATGTGAGACGGAAAACGGTGTGATATCCGACGTTAAGTATCGATCGAATCTCGATCAAAGCACCGGCGCATCCGGTATTGTGACTGCTTTAGATAATGCGATCCCCGAAGTTCACATCCGTTACTTTCCTCGCTATCTTCGGTTCCTCGTTATCTGATAGAATCCGATCAATCGGAGCAATTGTTTCGCAATTCTACGGACGTGTGTGCGTACAGCAAACGCGAGTTCGTTGCACGTATTGCTGCAGTAATTATTATTTACTGGCCCCCGCAATGGGATTTTCAGTCAGTGAAAAGTTACATGCGCGCACAACCGAACGCGATAGTTTTGAGTGAATCATAAACATAGTAGTCGGGCAACCGTTATAAATCGAACGGGCGATTTCGCGTTTGGCAATTATTGCATTCGTGTAACGATAACGAGATTTCGAAAAGCGGAATTGCACAAACTTCTGTTTAAAATTACCGGTGAGAATTCGAGAACGTCGAAAGTTTTCCTTGATGTTTGAAACGATAAAATGTAATAGTAAGAATACGATATATTCTGCACTGACATATGGATGTAAATAAATTAATCACTTAACAATGACATACGTCGTCTCAGAATATTTTCTAAAAAGTGTCAGTTCTATTTTGGATTTTTCTTTCATACAATGATCATAAGCCATATAATGATACAAATAACGATAATATAAAATCAAATATTAATATTATATCAATTTCTTATAATAATAATTCTTATAATAAATATTCAAGCAAGATTGTTAAGTGATTAAAGAAAATGGTAGAAATTAATTTAGTTCATCAAGTGAGTAGTAACATCAGCTTTTTAGAATCTCTCGAAACTAAGCGCGACTCTAAACTTATTGCTTTTTGGCGTAAGCTATAATGGCCAGTAACAAAATTGCATTGAGCCTGTAGCCTGAATACCACGTCGATAACGCGTGACAGTAGGCGCGCCGATAACGGCCGATAACAAATTAATTATGGTTAGACTCGGGCATGTATTAGTCGATAGAGATCCATGATCGAGGCAATTACTGCCGAAATTCGGATCGAGTCGCGGGCATGTAACTTGAATGTAATAACCAGGGGAGACAATGCGGGGAACGGGGACAATCAACGTAATTCTAACACATCGACCGACCGAGAAGTGCGTCCCCGCATATGCGTGTGCGTGCATGTATGTTTAGTTTCGAGCGTTCCTCGTCGAGACGCGATTGATTACTGACGATCAGATTATGGCAATTAATAGCTCGAGTGCCATGGATCCCTTCGCTTGTAAATTAGTTCCGTTTCCGGCAGAGGAACTCCCGGAATCCAACTTATCACCGCAAGTACGCGGACGACCGTTATCGGTCATCTAGTACAGAATCCATATTCCATACACGTTCCAGACACGCGCGCGCGCATATATGTACGTGCGCAAACGAGTGTCTTTTCAGATAGGCAAATAGACAAATAACATCGCGAACGAACGAAAATATCGGTGTAAATAGAAACCGCGATGAAAAACCGTGTTACATTATTTGTAACTTTTCGCGAAAATAAAAATCTATTTGCGCAAGATCCCGTTTTTATTACGTCTTACTAATTCATCTTGTTGATGTCCTACATTTACTAAATTGATTTTATACTGCATTTGATCATGTAAATTAAACTTTGACAACGTTATTAACAAAATGCATTTTGTTTTGTATCGCAATAAATTGTCTTTACAATAATGAAAACGTATAAATAAGAAAAGAGAGAAATGTAGATGTTAAAATGATTGTGAAATATTTTATTTCCCAATTTACGTTATGAATCTCATTGAAATGAAGTAAACAGTTTAATCAATTTAATTAACAATGTATATTGAAGGCTAGAATTTCTAATTTGATTTACGCGAATGGAATGTTCCGAATAGCAGTTGAAAGTGAGCCTCGAGCATAACATTGTTTCGCATTTGCATCACCCACACACGTGCAGTTTGCGAAAATAGTGAGGCACAATACAATGCAAATTATATAAATTGAGCAGTTAGGAAACTGATGTAAGTATACTTTACTAAAATCTCACACGGAATTATACGTTATTAAATTTTTAATATTTTAAGTTAAGAGATTTGCTTTAAATTGTTATATCTCTCGAAAACGTGATATTCGTGAGAGAAAATATTTTCCATGATAATATAAGTGTTTACCTAACGATTTATAATATAATCCGATATTTTTGTGTGTGTAATTTCATGCGACGCGAAGATTGCGAAGAAACAAAGAGAAAGAAAAGGGATAAAGTACGGCTTTGATTCGTGTTTAAAATCCATCACTACCAGTAATACCTCGTTTGCCTCGGCCGACTTCGTTAACGAAACAATACACCCCCGATATCGTTTCCTCTAGCACGGTCCAATCGATGAAACACGTTGGACTATTTCACAACCAAGTACTCTTGTTCCATATATCTGGCGTGCGTCCCGGGGACGCAAGCCCTCCATATACATAGAGTTTAAACGCTATTCATGCGGTAGGATAATGGGTTAAGTGGGGTCTACTCACGACGTCGATGAGCTGGGAGAGGCGTAGTCCCATTTTGACAGTGAGGCGATCGCTGTTGTTGCCAACAGGGCGGATGAGGCGGTTGTAGTTCGACAGCAGGTCATCGTAGAGACGCTTCGCTTCCGGATTGGCCGAGGCGCCCGGAAACGGGGCAACGAGACAGGATATGGCTGCCGCCATCGCCAACAATCCGCCCAACCTGGACCACCATCGCCACCAGCCTTTCCCACCGTCGTTCGTCCAAGCATCCCTAAGCATCGTACGCCTTGTCCACCCCTTTAACAATAAATTACGTCCCTTTGTAACGCATGCCTCGGTATAGAGTTCGTTGATATCTCTCCTCTCGTTCTCTCTCTCTCTCTCTCTCTCTCTCTCTCTCTCTTACTCTCTCACCCTCTCTCTTTTAGTCTTTCTGGCGTACATGCCAGAATCCATCTCGTATGCACCAATTACCCTGCGGCTGTTTTGCGTTGCAACATTAAAGGACATTTTGACCGTGATAAAACGCGAATGACTTCGCGGCAGCTCGTTACGCACATAAAGTAGAAATAAAGTCAACGGTAATTAGGAAATACGGTGCTAATGAAACGTTCTTGTGCTACGCGAGACAGAAATAACGCTTCACGATCAAATGTTAGTTAAACGTTTAATTAAAATTTATGTAAATATTCGCGAAACACAAATATATATTTTTTATTTCAAACGTATTCATTATTATAAAATCTTTTTATTGTAACAAAGCTGATGCGGACTATAAAATAAAATAAGTTTCGTTTTAAATAAAAAGCGAATGCAATTATTAAATACTTCATATAGATAAAAAGATAACAAATGATAATTCAGTGTTCGTTCTTCATTTAAAATTTCCTTTCCTTTTGGAATCGAAAGAGAACGAAAAAATTTACGAGAACAATTTATTAAAAAAAAAAAAAATAAAAAATTTCTTCAACAGAAACTTTCAACGCGATTATTTGAGAAATGGCCATTTAAAATCTCGAAAGTTGGCAAATTCAGGACATTTTTATGAAGAGATATAAATTTTTCGCTTAGAATGTAAGTTTTGCAGTTTGACAAGTATATAGTGAAGCTTATGATCGTAGTAGTCACCAAAGAAATGAAGTTTGGAAAACGAATTGTCTAGAGAAAAAAATCACACATATGCGATAAATTATAATTAGATGACATCATAAGATGGGCCGTGATATATGATTATACGCAATAAATTTCATGATACACTTTCTTCGAGATAAAGAAGATCGTATCGGCAAAATGAAATGAAACAAATTTCGAGAAAAGCTCTTTTACGAGCGCATATAAATCTTAATTGGAACGAAAGCCAGAACGAGACTTTGCAGTTAGTCCACCCTATGCACGCTCGATATCGTGCCGTTACAAAATTAGGATGCAGATAATTCACGAGTGTATCTGCAAATTCTGATTGATCGCCATAAAGCAGGTTTGATCGTTATTCAGAGAACTGTTATTCAGAGAAACTCTTAACAGAGCGGAGATGAAATACTGTACCATAAAATAAAATCGTAACGCATATCCGCTTCTGGTTAGTTTGTTCATTTACCATGTTCCAGCATATTTGCAACCAACATTTTCTTTCATGCTTATCGATTTGACGTATCGCGGTTATCGACTAGCCTCTGCGCCAAATTTATTTAGTTATCCATTTCTATTCTCGAGTGCGTTATTTTTAACTTACGATTGATTTTAGATATCCTCATACGTAATGCCCGTAACCATTGTGTATTATAGCTTAAAGTTAATGTCACGCTGTAAAATGCGTGTTGGATGATGGATGGATTATCTAAATAAATATTTAACGAACAAGCCTTGTATTTATCATATATCAGCTGTGTGCATTTAGTGTTAAAAGCAATTACGTGTTCTCGAATAATGGATTATATTCGGAAAAATGTAATCGATCATTACTCATAATAATTTTATGTCGCTACGAAAAACACATAAATGTACTTCCGAGGAACTCCGAAAGTTCTATGCATATTCTTTGATTTATTATTAATATATAAATACCAAATATTTTAAGAAAATTGAATGTAGTTAAATGAAAATCATGTACCAGTACACTGAATTTAATTTTACCGTTACAAACGTCATGACCGAATAAACTAATTACTCGCCAGGCTGTCGAACGCATTAAATCCAGGACGCCAGTTAATTGCAAGAGCGCGATAAACCGCATGCAATTGTTCTGTTACGGAAAGGCCAATACAAGTTGCTCGCTTGAATTCGCGTAGCGCGAAAGAAAAACTCGGTCTCTGGCCCATATTTCATGTACCATCCATATTTAAAGTATTAAAACAGAGGCAAGAATAGTTGCGCGACCGAAAGCCGTGCTTTTGTCTCGACTGCAGTACTTAAATGTGTCTTTCTAATACCCTAATGACATCAACTTTTCCCTGCGAGTCGCGATCCATCGTAAGGTGTAAGCACGGCTGCCAGAGTCATTTACTACTCGTGGCGAGAAGCGTAACCGTCCATAAAGGAGGCTTGAACGGCATTGTTGTGTCACAGAAAAGCAGGGGAGGGGAGAATCTCTCGAGGAAGTTTTATCGCTTCTTTGCTGACCTACCTCGCCTACCTCGCTATTATCAGCATAACCGTATGCCTCGAAGGACTACTTCATCGTATTAGGGTAACTTCTCGCGCTCTGATGCTCCTCTTCTTAAAGTAAGGCGACAAAGAGAGTTCTCAAACACGTTCTAAATTTTGTATTTTGCCGAAACTCTCTAGAGAAATAGGCAATTTTTTTAATAAGCCAATTTTCTTATCCTTTTTCATTTATTGTCTAAATTTTGCATTAGTCTACTTGTTACATCACACACATATATATAAAAATGCATGTCTAAACATGCAAAAGTATGAAAAATAATGTTAAAATTTAAAAATCTTTGAATCTGTAAAATTATTCGTAATTTTGAAAATAAAATCAACAAAAATCCTCTAAATTATCAACAGAATACGATTAATCATTATATTCAATCCTTTCAAAAAGGTGCATTTCTTTGTAACTTCATTTTCTCATAAAAAAAAATATCAAACTTGTTTCTCGGTATTTGTTTTTGAAATATGTATCGTTAATATCTTCATGTTCTATTTAATACGCATTAATGCATCGAGTGGCACAACTTTAATTATTCAGGGTTATTCTCGAGTGACCACTTACGTGCTAGTTGATACCATTGGGAGGAGAGGGGGTCTACCTTCATTAACATTTGACCGTAGGCCCCATGATGCTGCCTTGATACTATACTACGTGTATGGCATGTATACGGTTCTGATAGCGATAGTGGTATACCGTAACCGACCGGTCAGTTTCGTTATATACGATAAAAGGACAGGATCGAACAGCTTGTCCGACAGTGATCGGACGCGGCTTGAGAAAGCGGATATAATGGAACCAATAATGAGCCGTGACCGCCGCATCCATCAATCCGGATCAAACAGCTTTAACCATCTTTTCTCTTACCCGTCCGATGCGATGTCGAGAAACAATTATCACTATCTTGGATCAATGTATAACCGAACGTCAGGGTGAGCGAAACGGTTCTTGTTCGGTAAACCTATATGTTCCAGTATAATCCGAGAATGACGATAACGATGATTAAAACGTTAATGAAATACTTCTACAAACTTATTATATTTTAACAAACTTGCATAGAAATAAAATCGTACGTATATTACTAAATAAAAAAAAAACAAGGCATATTCGCAAAGATTCTAATATCAATTTTACTTTTTTTTCTACAATAAACACAGTTCTGTAAAGTACGCTATGCTCTACAATATCGGATTAAGTTACACGTACAGAATAGTGCTAAGCATTGCGCAATGTTTTTTTTTTTAGAAATAATTCAAAAAGTTTTTCGCAATAAAATTGGATGCGGATGTGAAAATAATATTTAGAGAGAATTTTTCAGATCTCTAAAATCGAAAAAGATTTTTCGATTTTAGAGATCTGAAAAATTCTCTCTAAATATTATTTTATATTTAAAGATTTTTCGATTTTAGAGATCTGAAAAATTCTCTCNTTTTAGAGATCTGAAAAATTCTCTCTAAATATTATTTTATATTTAAAGATTTTTCGATTTTAGAGATCTGAAAAATTCTCTCTAAATATTATTTTCACATCCGCATCCAATTTTATTGCAAAAATTAATTTCGTTTTAATATGCATCTTGTACATATTACACCACTGTACAGAAGTTAATATGCAAAATAATGACGATAACGATGATTAAAACGTTAATGAAATACTTCTACAAACTTATTATATTTTAACAAACTTGTATAGAAATAAAATCGTACGTATATTATTAAATAAAAAAAAAAACAAAACATATTCGCAAAGATTCTAATGTCAATTTTACTTTTTTTTTCTACACAATAAACACAGTTCTGTAAAGTACGCTATGCTCTACAATATCGGATTAAGTTACACGTACAGAATAGTCCATGCTAAGCATTGCGCAATGTTTTTTTTTAGAAATAATTCAAAAAATTTTTCGCAATAAAATTGGATGCGGATATGAAAATAATATTTAGAGAGAATTTTTCAGATCTCTAAAATCGAAAAAGATTTTTCAAAAAGATTAATTTCGTTTTAATATGCATCTTGTACATATTACACCACTGTATAGAAGTTAATATGCAAAATATATTAAAAATGACAAAGTGTGTTTTTAGTGACGAGTAATTTAGAAAATAAGAGAAAAAACATGACTCATAATCGTTAGTAGATTATCACATTTGTGTCAAGCGCATTTGCGTCCTTTTAGATTTTAAAAATACGTCATTTAGCTGTCAATAGCATGGCAAAACTAAAGTTCCGCATGATAAGCGCGAGTATAAGCAGGACAAACTACTTCTAAAACGGCAAATAAAATTTAACTGCTACAGGCGATAACGCTAAGTGCACCAGTCTGTGTACAATCAGAAACGAATGGCGAGCCATTATCCACTCGAAGGATACAAATCGACGCGTGGGAGAAGGAGGCCAAGCAAGCACGTTTGAAAGTTTTTGCGCGATCCATGAACGTCTTCCTCGATCGGAGGCGTCGTTTTTCCCGGCGTTCGCGTCAGCTAGTAACTCCGACTTTTACATGCGAGCGAGTTGTAACGAGTAACGGACTGCGAGCGATTCATAAAAGTTTGCACAAACGGAAAACGATGTCTGCATAACGTTGGTTAACGACGGACGATATAGACAAGCGACATGCATCGAAAAATATATTATCGTCCACTACACGAGACGTTAAACTACCTGGCAGCGTGACGTATTGCCAGCCACGTATGCTGACAAAATAATTTATCGCGCTTCGCGAAATTGGCATCGTGGTACCTTTATCGACATTCGGAAGCTGAACGTTTGAAAATTCGATCGGCGGGGATCTTTCTTGATAAAATTAGTTTTATTTATATAACTAAATATAAAATCAACCGCGACATGAATTACTTTAATTTTATATGTAATTCAAAACAGCAAATAGTATAATTCTATGGAATACCGAAAACTAAAAGTGAAAAATGTTACTCCAAGCCGCGCGCCTACGAATATTATTAAATCAATAATATCAAAATGGATAGACATGTTTTTACGGAATGTTGTATATTCGTTATCAACATTTAAAACATCAATAATCGATAGCTGCGATACAAAAAAAGCGTAATGCATTAATAATAATAATACTCTGTATCATTTAAAGCAAACTGGGTAACAAGGTGATTATTTCATAAATATGTTTATGATTTTCCACACGTTGCGCCAAGCAAACAGGAAAAACGTAATGTAGCGCAGCTCAAACGTATCGCTTTATCGTTTAAAGCTGCCACGCAGCTCGCGCAACTGTAACGAGGCTAATCGAATCTGGTACCGACTGCACCTACTAACTAGACTATTATGCATTCGAAGCGGAACAGTATCAGCTGGACCGGCTGTCTATTTCCTTTCCCATTGGATGAATCAACGAGAATGAGAGGCAGACGATTGGATAGAGGTCCACACGATATGAAGAGAGAGACCGAGAGCATCTGGTTGTGATGCGGAAAAAATCATGGAATTTCAATAAAGATAATATTAAATTTTTCAATCTATGTATATGTGTATGTATACATATATGCATATAAAGAACCGATAATACATTTAGCAAAAAATGTGTCGAAGCAGATTATTAAAAGATTCATTTATCCAAACGCTCTCTAGGGATTTAATATTAATATTTTAGATATGTATCTCGTACACACATATGAGGGAAGAAACAATTATTAAAATTACATTATGAATAAAAATCTGAACAATAACAATTCAATGCACTGTTACCAAATGTTTAAAGATTTTTCTCATTTTAAAGAGGAGATTTTCAATCCGTTATATAACTTTATTCTAGTGTTTTTTATATGCAAAGTATAATGCAGATTTTCGGTATTCCATAGAATTATACTATTTGATACGGATCAAGGAAGAAATTCGCAGAGCTTCAATATCTAGAAATACTATAGAATTTCAGGACGCGTATACATACACGTCGTTGCTTGATAAAAACAATAAATCGGACATACCTACCATTTGCATTTTGAATGTTTACTGATTTGAATGTTTACTGAACACAAAATAACAGCGAACCTTTTTAAATCATGTAGAAATGTAAATTGAAAAATAACCATTTGGTTCGTCTGTCCTTCTCTCTTTCTCTCGCTATTAAAAAAAAACATATCACTTTCTTAAAAACATATTTCCAGATCCATATTGATACAATGCTATTTTCACGCTTTTAGTCGTGAAAAGACAAATGGGAATTTCTACGCTGCAGAGAATTCTGCCTTATAGCTGCAATCAACTTATTGCTACAGAAAACACGGGTACATCTGCAGAAACATGGACGGGAGGAGAGAGAGCGACACGTAAGAGCCATGATTGATGGGACGGCTTGGACTGACAATAAAATCAGCGCCCGATGCTGCCGGTTTTTCACCGGTTTTATAACATCGTATACCTCTCTTTAGCCGACGAGACGTGGCTTAATTTAAAGCGCTCCCTCGGAATTTACGGCGCCCCACCTCCAGGGCGTTTCTGACCGTGCCGCGCGGGTTATGGATCGTGTAACCCTTGACGCGCGCGGCTCGACACTGGCGATAGGAAAGAAATCAATTGCAGCACCCCTCGCGAGTCTTTCGACGGCTTTCCCGGCGAGATCGGCGAAAAATGAATTGCGCCGCGACACCGGCGGCCGACTGCACGTACACTCTAAACGCTTCAGTCGCTCGGGATCGATGATGTGCTCGTCACTCGTAAATCGCAGCCAACGAATATTCGCGCGCGACAGTCTGCAAAGTTATAACGACAGCTATAACTATCTATGAAGCTGCCGTGTCGCGCCGAGAGAAATCTTCAGACGACGCATACGTGTCCCGATGTCGGCAAACTCGCGCGCACGTCGTGCCGCAGATTCAGTTAATTTTTGGCGAAAAAATAAATTGCGCGCGGTATCGTAAACCACCGGTCGACATGAATGGGATTAAATCTAACGGAGTGTAATGTATTCAATTACGAAGATATATAACAGTCCGTACGAGAGACGATTATGAATTATTACTAGATTCCCATAGCCGATAAATTTTCGATTAAAACATCTCTCTGTTGGCGCGTAGAGTGCTGACTCGCCTGAAGGATTCGTATATACGGGCACAGTCTGTGTCTGTACTTTTGCGTTTATGTGCGCGGATATCGAAAAATCAATCGGTCGCCGCTTCGATATTACGTCGTACGTTGCAAATGCTTACAGCCATACGTTCTCGTGCGAGCTGTCGAAAATGGATTGTCGCGCGATGTAAATTCGTTCCTTGCACATTTGGAAACAGCGCGGCCGCACCGCATACTCGCGCACCGTTAATCAAAGTTAAAAGAGAACGAGGGAGAGGGGAAAGAAGGAGAAAGGGGAGGAAAGAGAAAGAGAGAGCGACAGAGAAGCGATCCTGCTTTATATATCGTCCATGATTTTTCCCCGCTCGCTGCGAAATTCGGCTCTCTCATCTGCGCGACAACGATTGCCGTTGCAATTTAGCGTACGAAGTGACAAATACTGAGCTTTATGGCTCGTAATTATTCAAATGGCGCGGCTGTTACTAAACGCGGACAGTTTCGCGCGAATAACGACGCGGGAGTGGCTCGTCGCACGTCTACAACAGCAGGAGGGGAAAAAGGAAAAGATTTTTCCATACCGTCTTCGCAGCCGGATATTGCTGATATTTTCCGAGCGAAAAATTCAAATATAAATATACGCACGCACACCTGCTATTGTTGTACACGCGATATTTCATTCAATTTTTCATATTAATTTGATATCGTTATATGCTCTCCGGTTGCTTTTGCAAATTTCACGGCAATTTCTACTGAGCAAAAAAATCTAGCTATCCGCTTTTCCACGACATTTTAACACTGAATTGTTGAATACTTTGTAACTAATTTTCGAATTAAAACTCTTTCAAAGTGTGCCGGACCTAAAATTAAATTTTGAAAGGAGAGTGCCGAAAACCCTCGGAAATACTCAGGTCAAGCCTATTACATTCAAATTTCATTATCCTCTAAGAACTGGGATAACTGACTGCAAATTTAATCAAATTTCCTTCCAGTTGAGATTTCATGCTACGCCGTTATTCGTTGTACGGCAGTGAATTATAAACGTTTCAGTTCCTATTAAGATTTCGAACAACATTAATGCAAACGTAATATTCTCTATACGGTGCTCTCTCAGCTTACAAAGAAATGCTATCTCTTTGCAATTTATAAAATGTAAGCGATAGAATACGATGAAGTCTCTTTACAGTGCCAGTCTAATAAGAATACCCCGATAAATGGCGCCAAGTTAAAACCGACAAGAGCACTTAGACGCAGGTATCGCGAAAGGGAGATGCCCGCTCGATGTAGGGTAATTCAATAAGGAACGGGCTCGGGGTGGGTGTGTCGATGGTTGGCAGAATGACTGAAAACGGAAAGGGTGAAGCATTGAGATGCAAAATGGGGAGGAATCGCGCGGTCCATACGAAGAACACAATAGGAAAGCAATCCTGGTGATCTATGAAACCCGCGCCGATGCGAACCGACAATCGCGATCCATATGGATAAACTAATTCAAGACGGCGCTCCGTATATAGACGATGGCGCATACAATAAGAAACGGAACGCCGCGTTTCGAGAATGTCAATCTGATATGAATTGCCGTGAAACTGTCGCAATGTCTTTTCTGTGTATGCGACGATCTATCTGCCCCGTCTTCTCCCGCCCCGTATCGATCCTCTTTCGTGTATCCACATGCATACATCACGCAAATCCCCCGTTTCCGTTTCCGATGCTGTTGTAGCCAGATATGAATACACTTGATTGTTCGAAGAACTGCATTATGCAGACAAATAAAAAATCGACAGCTCGCCAATTTCAATTCGTGCGATAAGTCACTAAGACGTATGTTCTTGGCAGAAAAAAGATGTATAATAAGAATGTCAATATTTTCCTTTGAGATTATCACACAAAAGTTCACATGAAATCTGTGTCTGTATCTATAGAAAGACGCAACTTTGTAATTAATTATACGAGAAAGTATGAAACAACAGTTTTTATCTACTAATCTTAGAAAAACTAAATATAATTTAAATAATTTGAAAAATGTCGCGTACACCTTTGCTAGTGTAAGAACAATGTTCTTCACGAAAATCATTCTGCTTTCACGTACTCCCAAAATACTGACATAACGTATTCAAAGTGCCATATACAATGCGATGCTGATTTATTGTCGCCGCAGCCGAACTTCGAACCGAGCGATTCCAGACAACGGAAATCGTAAATTTGGAGCATTTCGAACTGCTCCTGCAGTAAAGCACCGAAGTGGCAAACCGTCCTTTAACCATGTTTAGGTTTCAACCCTGAAATATCGACTTTGCAAGTGTGTGATGCACAGCATATATCCGGCGAAAGGTATTTCAGCAACTCCCGACACGTACATACATGTAAACCATACGTGTGAAAATGAATATGTACATTTTAACATTTTGCTGTGTCAGTCATTTGTTTTGTAAATAGTGGACAAAGAATAACGAGCTTTAAAAAACACGATAATAATATCGATGGGGATGATTACTGCAAAAAATTATACTTTATTATTTATCCTTTTAGCGATAATTGCAGCAATCATTGTTAAATAAAAAAATGGTTTGTCGGATAAACAAAGCTTTTAAATTTAGTGGATCTGCAAAATTCAGTAGTATGGATTATCACTGATAATAAAAAAAATAGCTTCGATAAAAGCAACATTATTTTTCTCAATTTAAATTTAAATGATAATTTAAATATAAATTCAAGTAATAATTTATTTAACGATATTCATGTATATTATTTCATTTAAGTTAAAAAACTCAAAATATTAGAAAAGATTTTTTAACAAAAAGAATAATAAAAAGAGGAAATTAAAACATCGTATTTGATTTGATTTTATCTTGTACTAAAAAACTTGCATTATTTATGGATGTCGTTTCTCGTTTATATCCATCCATACAAGTCCTCTAAGCTTTTACTGTACGCAGAAAGTCTGAGGATATTCCTAATGAATTTTTCGATGCGCTAACTCTTGAAATAACGCGGCATGTCATTTCATTGCGACAAGTCCATCGCTTCATTAACCGACGCAGCTTAATAACACGCGAGTTTTTCATCCAGTAAATTAGTGGTTGTGTCTGAGAGGCGCCGTTGAACAAGCAGCCGTGATCGTAAGAGAAGGTTCCATTCAAAAAAAACTCGGCCTTTCGAGCGCTATCCTTTCTTGGTGCCGTAAGCAAAATTTGCATCGTTAACGGGGTGCAATTTATTCCACGAAGAGAGCACATAGAATTCAACTTTCATTACATAAAATTAGTTATACGAAAGTAATTCATTTTAACTCAAAGATTTTATTTCATTTGAAAAAGATTTCGTATCGTATTGTTAATAGAGTCTATAAAAAATGTTTTTCTATATTACTTATAATAGATTATAATTTCTATTATATATCTATTATAATAGATCTCAGAAAAATATATTCGCCATCTTTTAAATAATTCAATTATCATTTACATTTAAATAGAAATAAGAATTTATGAAACTAGTAATAAGAGATAATTTGGAAAATATTAATATTGCTTATGTGCGTATATGTATGGATCTGTGTAACTATACAGATGAAAATAATAAAAATATAAAACAAAATACACAAACAACTTTGACTCTATAAAAGTTCATTAAACTATTTCCACGGAATGTTACGGGATAATGCCATTGCGCTTTTTTATTGCAGATATTCAAATGTTTATTGCTGCTTTGTATGCATATTGTTTCATTTGGACAGATTCGCGAATATCGAAAAGAGCGGAGCTTTGACTACAAACCAAGCTCTTTGGAAGTGCATTTTGAAAGCAACGACCTCACGTTCCCAAGCGTAACAAAGTTTATTAAAACCGCTATCTCTGAGGCAACGAAAGTCTTTTAATGCTTATCGTCTGCAAACATCCCGTTTGATGGCATCAATTCTCTATGCATATAAATCGGCACTCAGCGTTATCGAGCTCATATTAAATGGCATACTAGGTGGAAACTTCAATCATCGTCGATTTAATTAAAATAGCATCGCTATTTGTAAAAATTTTATCTTATAGACGAAAATTGTCATTTTCAAAAGATTGCTATTGTAACGTTAGTGATATTTGTAAAGATGACAAACATGACTTCGAATCTGTCGCATAAATTCTCGCCTGATTGTTATTATTGTTGTGTAATAAGCACTAATGAATGCATTGCGAAGTCTAAAGTTCCAGTGTTCCATTTTGATTCAATCTGCCTTTTTCCCTTTATTAAGAATTTGAATTAAATTCAATTGAAGAAACAGAATCTCGAATAGCTTACAAAAGAGGGTTTTGTGCCCGCGGCACAAGCTCCTTAATTTTATTATAAATAATGCATAGCGAAATGAACGAAATACTTCGTGCGGAATCCGAGAATAGAAATGGGAACGTCGAGGGCGGGCTAATCCGAACGGTACATCTTGAGTAACCTACAGGTTCGCAAATGGAGTGCTCTCAAAATTCCGCCGTCGTGGCGATACGCCGAGGGGGAACGGGCGAGAATAAATCTTACGGCAGTTGACTGCGGCCGTTACACATCGACAGGCAACAATTAACAGCGACGTCGTTCGTATGACACGCCCGATCGCTCTCCCGATTCATCGTCGATCGATGAGCGCCGGCTGGAGAATTTTTCGCTCCCACTTGCGGGCGAGCCTTAATCTGAGCTCAACTCATCGATAAATCCTCGCCGGCCACGTGTAATCCGACCGGTTTCCGTCCCGAACCGTCTCTCTTCCTCCTGCTTCGTATGCCCTCTCGTTTTTTTCTTTTTTTTTTTCAATGCGATTCAGTCAACCGTTGCGTTTCAACGAAGTTTAATCGCCAGGAAGCACCCTCTGACAATGAGTTTATATGAAAACTCCTTGCAGGTATTTTTTTTCGCATCAAAGCGCGATAACGGCATTAAACCACTATGCGAATGCATACTATAGCAGGTATATAAAGAGTACTCCAAGTATCGCTCATTTTCTTGTCCGAACCAACTATATAAATTTCTAAAAAGTCTATGGTATAACGAATACATTTTATTTCACATAAAGTTTGATGAAACATCGGCTGTATGTATTTTTCTAGACTAGTCTTTTCTGCGCTTGCTTTTACTGCTACATTGAAACGTATTTTCCTCCGCTAATAAATGTAACAAGCTTATCTTAATAATAAAAACGACCTCGCATCATGTTTCAAATTCTGTGGCAGCCACTAATTTCGCCTCTGTAAAATTTCTCGACCGACTTAAGTAGTCTTTTCAGAGATACTCGTAGCTCTCAAAACATTAACCCATTTGATCGTCGAGCATAGACGTTGGGCGTACCGCGGAATATGGCCGCGCGAACTGACAAGCTGCCGCAGCTCGAGTGCACTTGGTTAAAATTATTCACCTCTCCGTGCCGGGGGTGGCTCAGTCATGATAGGGTGGAGCCACCGCTCCGGCTTCCGCCGCAGCCGTTACCGGTGGTGCGAACAGACACGTATTCAACAAGCAAATCGGTATAAGAGGCAACTTGTTTAATTTGCTGTGAAGAAACGAGTAAACGAATGACTTACAATTAATATAGCCACGCGTTTTTTTTTATGACGCGTTAAAAACACTTATTGAGAGGCAGATAATGGCATGCGTGCAGGAAACGCACAGATTAAACGCGAAAATTACACCTATAAACCAAAATAATAAAAGTATAGAAATTATCGTTTAAAGAGTGAAAAAGAGAAAAAGGAGAAAAGAGAGAAAGACACAATGCTTCAGGAATATGAAAAATATAGTGTCAAAAAAATTAAGTAAATAAGTAGTATTTTTTAAATGGTAATTTGAAAATATATAAAAATTATAGCGATTTTTTTATTGTAACTCGAGTTTACAGTATTATTTGCAAATCATATTTGATAGCTTCAATTAAACTTATTTAATCCTGTAATCAAAATCTGTTCCAATTATAAAATAAATACGTTAAAACCGATCATTTTGGGATTACTGCCTTTCGGTTTCAGCTACAGAAATGTTCGCTAATTAACATTAAGCGAAAATTCAAATAATTTCCAACCAATTAATGAAATGCTATTCATTAAAATGTTATTCAAGTTATTCATTTTTCTTTTCCATCAGTTTGATGATTTATATGATACGAAATTAACTGTAATTTATCGTCAATTGTCGTTAAATCTAGCAAAATTGCATATTAGTTATTGAACGCTCCAATTATTATTATATTATCACGATAATATCGTGTTTTCTTGACTGATTATAATAAATGTATTAAACATCAGCGTGCATCGGTCACAGTGTATGCTCATCGATTGCAGTTAAGAACTTGAGGTGCAACAATCCGTACGTAAACACGAAGTTAACCGGCTAATAAATCGTCTGTACGGTTCTCTCTAATTGATCAAACAGGATTTTGATTTAGTCCAACTAATTAATCGCCAGATTATACCAACAGTGCGAGAAAATTATCCTAACATCACGCACCCATTGCAAACACAATGCGTGTGGAATTTGTAAAACGCATTCGTAATAGTATTAGCAACGTACAGGTAAGCGCCGATCACTCGAAGCGGTAGTAAGTGAAACGGTGGGCGTATTGAAATATCGCTCGTTATCGACTGTCCGGCGTAATATCCTGGAATTATTACGGCTCGCTCGTCATTAGCGACGGTTCCCCGGCTGATATAGTCATTGTAATTTATTGGCAACAAGCTGACCGATTGCAATATTTTCCCGAAGCGTCTAGTTTTCGAGCTCGTGTAACGAATTACGCTGAAATACGCAATAACGCGTCGAATTGTTTGGTAACCAATGTATATTTGTACTTCCAATTAACGCTAAACTTGAGAGAATGACCATTTGTTTTTTTTTTCAATCTTTGTAAAGTTCCCCAAAACTATATTACATATCTTGCACAAATGCAGATTTTTGAGCAAACAAAAATAAATTTTTCTAATTTTTTTTAAATTAAAAAAAACAATAAAAAATATAATGAAATTTTAAAATAAATCTATGTCCTCTTCAACTTTTTTATTTTATCTAAATCATTTGAATCATGTAAATTTTCAGCTTTTTAGCGAAGTTTACAAATATGTGAATCTTTGAAAGTCCGATAATTTGAGAAGTTGATATCATTAATTTACACAATTTATAATAATCGCATTAATCATACAGATATACCTTTATATACCTTTATATACCTACCTGTATATTAAGCTATTTAAGCCAAATTATTAGAACGTAAGTAAATTAGCAAATAATTTTTATGTCAATTATGTCTTATTGACATAAAAATTATTCGCTAACTTTTTTTTGCTTTAGTTTTTAAAAAGTTACGAGAAGCTCGATAGCCCATATTAAGTAACTTTTTAAAAAGTAAAGAAAAAAAATTATTTTTAAAAGCAAAAAATTAGCAAATAATTTTCATGTCTTATTCGTTACTCTCGCAATGCAAAGTAAGCCAAACGAAAAAACCAATCAGCATCGCGAAAAAGAGGCAACAATATTTCGAGACTTTCGACTATCAATTTTACATGCCTTTTTAAGAGTGGATTTAAATGATATTAAATAATCATTTTAAATCATGATTGTCGCGTTGAAGACAGACCGATACATTCTATTTCATTCTCTCCAACAGCACATGGATTGAAAATTCCTTTTTAACGAATTAGGTCGACACATCGAAAAGCGCAATAATACTCCTTCGCCTCGAAGATCTCGCGATATAACTTCTGTCATCCCGTAAATCATCGCGCCGCTACTGAAATCCCATTCTTTTGATTTATATCACGTAGCATCGACATTTTACACACATGGTCTCGTCTGTATACACGCGGGGAATTAGCGGTGGTATGACAGCTCGTGAGTGGAAGCCAATATCATAGGAGAGTGGAGATCCGACAGATATGGGATTGTCGGCAATTTGTAGGGTTGCGCGCAAGTTGATCGGGTAAAGAGGATCGAAGGTAAAGACGGCAAGAGAGCGGAAAGAAGAAGACGTAAGCGGAGGTAAAAGGAAAAGAATGCATGAAGGACGGAGCGAGAGCGATCGGGCGAAGGATGGCCGGCATAAAGCCACCGTTTTCAGTAGGTTACTCACGTTCCGACATTATTTAGAGCTCGAACACCGAGGACTGATGTGTTCCCGAGGAAAATCGTCTTTCGCGGGCCAGGAAGACGTATTTCTACCTCAACGCCGAGATAGTGGATTCATTTGGAACTTGAAAATCCCCACCACCGGGCGAAACGAACCGGATGTCGTGCCTGGACTGTCAAGGAGGAGCTCTCCAACTTCGCGAATTTCCAACACCGCGAGGAACAGCGGGCTCGTTCTACATACGCTCTTATATATATATATACCAATAAAATTTAAATGAGGATCACTCGCGATGCAGAAACTATGTATCCGCGTTAAAATCGCCGCGAAAACGGCGGGGGCATTCTTTCTACCCTCTCACGTTTCCGCTCGAATCGCGGCGGACTTATTGCCGAGGTGTTCCACTTTTATCGATAACTATAAATTTCTCGACGGAGGGCGTAGTGTCTACAGCGTGACTACGTATTCTGCGTATGTGTACATATCGTATGTAACGATGTAACGAAGTAAAAGTCGACACACTCTTGCCTCGCCTCGCCTCGCTTCGCTTCTTCTTCTTCCCATCCCCCGGCTCACTTTCCTCTCACGCTTCACATTAATGCGCCCACGTGTAAGCACGCATATATCTAATATGTATATGAGGAAGCTACAAGCATGCGGTAAGGGTATATGTACCTCCGGTCTACCTGCAGCGATAGAAATTATGCAAAGCAGCGCTATGCGGCATAGGAGAATAAGAGACGCGAGCTGAGCGTCGAGCGGGAGATTGTGGAAACGCGCTAAAAGGAAAAACTCGCCGGACGAGAAAGGAGAAAATGAGAGGAGAGACGAAAGTGCGAGCGCGACGCTCGGGGAAGGAGAAAGAGGAATGAAGAAAGAAAAGGGAAAAAAATTAATGGACGGCGGTAAAATGTGAGTTGCAAGTTGCGACTGTCGGCTCTTGCTGCGGAGCAGTATACCACTGGCCATCCGATCTGTGTATTGACACACCTAACGAGAACGTGTAAGGAACGGTGCGAAGGGAGGGCGCAAAGAGACGAGAAATTTTCACGACGACCGTCGACGTCAAAATCGTGTTTATGCATGACAATGTTGCGACTCGCTGATGATCCTCATTAGCATAACATCGGAAGTACAATGTACGCTTCAGACAACACGGGGAAACACGCATAAACTGAAATCTCGTATTTATTGTTACAGCATTTTCGTATAAGCAATTCCAAAGGCGCACAATTCGAATTCACTTATCTACATTTCAATTTTAGTTTGTATATTATTTTTCATAAAACAATATGAATTATCGAGGCTGAAAATAAAGAAGAAGAGCAGAATTTTCTAAGTACCACATTCGCTTGGATCGTCGAATAACGCGTTAATTCGCTTTTCTAATTTGTTTTGTTATTGCTGAGAGTGGTGCTACTACTTAGAAACACAACTCCGCATGCGGCACAGGCACCGCGCGTGCATTTGTGCCAGAGTGCAAGGGCCGCATTCGGACTACAAACTTTGGTTACAATTAACGGCAGCATTGAACAGCCCCGCCGTTGACACGTCCATGTTACCGGGTTGTTTCGAGACTCAATAATGATGCTCGGGGTTTCAGTTTCGTGTCCTTATTTGCTTAAGAGCGTCACTTCATCTGACAAGCCGCGACTGCATAAGTAGTGCAACGGCATAAATACAACGTTACAATATCTATCTTCTTAATATTTTATTTTATTTTAAGNTGTACAGTTCACTGTGTATAAACGAATTTGCATTTTTCAATATTGTCGCAGAAAGATTAGCAGAAAGAAGTATCACCATATTGACAAATATTTTTTGTTTTATATAATATAATATAATGTTTTCATTTCCGAGAATAAATTTTTGAAAGATGTGTATATCTCGAGATATCTGCTGTTAAAATATTTTCCTTCATATAAAATATTTTCTTTTGTTCCAATAATTTGATATAAAAATAAAGAGATTATTTGTTACGTGATAAATGAAATTATTTGTTACATAATTTAAATTTTCTATGTCAGATCAAATAATATTGATTAACAATTCAGGAGAGATAATATAATGATTATTTATAGAAATGTTATAAATTTGTCATCTCTGTTCTAATTAATATATTCTTCAAAATTACTGTTTTTTTGCCTATTTCGAATGATTAAAAATAATAGACATTAAATATATTCTATTATTTTTAATACAATACTGTATAGACATATTTCTCATGCGTTCGCGTCTTAATAAGATCAAGGATTACAACGATCTAAACCTCCCAGACAATGATAATTAAGTGCTGTTACCTGAAGTATCATCTTATTAATTTGCATTGTTTCACGATAATGATAATAAATACATAATGATTTCAGTGATTCTCTAACATTTTAATAATAATCTTAATAATTTAATAAAGATTTCCAAGAGTTTCGAATGTATATGTTTGTATCTTCTTTCCATTTTTTTCCTTCTCTTTAAACTTCCATTGCAGCTTCCCGAGAATTCATCGTGTAGTTTAATTAACAACAATAAAAACGAGAATAATTAGAAAGTTAAATAAACGAAACATCTACATAACAAAAAAGAAACTGTATCCCTTCTGAAATCGATTATCTATATGTTTTAAGCAAAATGTTATTCTGTGGTTCGATTTTTTTCCACTTGTTTACATATATGTATATTGGTTTCATCAAAGAACTATTTTTCCTTCTATTTAAAAACACGAAAACACTGTTTCTCTCTATTAATAAATTGATATTGAATTACACATATCATTGTTTTCTTTATCTCAAACTTAATTGAATTTGACGTCCCATGTTAAAATTAAGTGTAATATAAAAAAAAAACAAATATCACATATACTCAGATATACGAGATATATCTTCTCCCATGTTATAAAAATATAACTAACATAAATTATCCATTTTAATCTAATTACAAATTTACTATATAATTATTCAACTGATTAAATATGTAATGTAGGATGTAATGTAGAATGATCTTTAGAGAACGTGTACTCATTTTTGCAGCTTACTCGGTAATAATTAATGTTCTTATCAAAGTTTATATGTTAAATTATAATTATTGATGTTGTCAAAATTCCAGACTAACAATATGCTCAAAGAGTTACACCAAATCTGTGTAGTATCGTTGTTACATTATATCTATCATCAAAGGAACAGTAAATTATGTGTACTAATGTTGAAGCGCACTAATGGCTACAGAGTTATGTGATTCCCACAAACGATTCCTCTACCTAATTAAGTGTAGGTTTGCATCAAATCTCTATTTTAAATATAATTATATTTATAATTATATTAACTGTTAATATATGTATATTATTCGTATAGTTTAACTGTTAATAAAACTGTAAATAAAATTTATTTATATTTCTTATTAAAAAAATCTCGAGAGAAAAAAACTTTATTAAATTGAAAGAAAATGTTGATTTATCAATAAAACATTACAATTTTCTACAGAATATTTAACTAGCGTTATTAAAAATTTGGATAATTAATTTTAATTTATTTAAAGTTAAGTAAAGTAAAAAAATTTTTTATTATCTATTTATAGATTAACTTTAATTTTCAGTCTGTTATAACAATAATAAATGCCTTTATGTTCTTCCAATAGATTTCCTGCCAAATTTGAACGATTTAAAGTTCTATAAATCTTCCATTAAGTAAACCTACAATTATGATTTCGAAATATATTACAAATGATTGATCTCCAATGTTGGCGGGACACAGAAACACATTAGAATACACAGTTTGTAGCAAATAGTGAGGGAAAGGGCAACCGGAATCGGAGTAATCTCGAACATCAATATTGGCGTTAAGCTTTAGACATTGAGCTTGATTAGCGAGGCGACGTATATGCATTCCTCGCACGTATATATCAGACCATCAATGGCATGTATTACATTAACATGATCTCCCACAACTCCTGAAATATCTCCGGAATTCTCTTATTCGAGAAAATGTTGTCACTAGTAATATGTTTAATACTTTCTCTCGTGATAAATGAAAGGAAATCTGAGAGAGCCAATACAAAATAACGCGTTTGGGCAATTATATCTTTGACTGAATTGCCAATAATAGTACTTTCATCATACATATTCTATCGCTGCAGATTTGTATGGAAAATATGCTATAAACTGTCTACTCACTAACTCACTAACCTCAGGCTACAAAATCAATTTATGCGCATGAATTGAACGATATACAAAAATTCGGAGTTTAAAAATCGTGAGAGAGAGAGAGCTTCGCAAAATATTGTCATAGTTCCAATTTCACAGTTAAACGTATAACGTGCGACGCGCCGCAGCAATGACAAATGTTGCTGTCGCGTCAGGGTTTCAGTTATTCACAATCCTCAATGATATTCTTGCCAGCCGACAGAAGGAATTCACCGAATAAATATATTTTGGAATATGTTTCGATAAACCACACAATTACATTCTATGCCAGAGTACCTTTGAAACATCCTGTCAACGTACGTCGCTTCCGCTTCTCATATTGAATGTGGATTTGCTTGCATATCATGCGGTTTGCAAGCTCCAAGCCTTAGCCCATTCTTGAGAGATCTGAAGCGCATTCCGTACCGTCTCCCGTGTAGCAAATTCGCTAGTCCTTGAATGCAAATTACGGAAAATCGCTTCTAACATGATAGTTGTACGACAAAGAATACAAAGTAATGACTTGCGCAACGATCCAGTATAAAAGCTGTTAAATTTCTTGAGAGTTTTATATTTTCATAGAGAATTTATTTTCTCTTTTATTTTTTATAAATAATAATTAAAAATTCCTTATATTTAAAATGAGAAGCAAAAATATGAAGATATTTCAATTTCTTTTATAGAATATAATTATATAACTCATTTAAATGTATTGAATATTGTGCAAAATTTTTTTAATTTAGTAAAAATTATCAAATAAATTACAGAGAAATCGTAATGAGATTATAAAATTTCATTTATTATTGCAATATTGTTTATTAATATTAAATTGAAAAATTATATATAAATATAAATATAAAATTTCACAGATATTATTACATAAATTTCACTAAAATGTTTACTTATTTTAATCGTTAGCAATATTAATAATTAACACTAAAAAATTTATTTCAAAATTCGTATGATTTAATATTTAAAAAAATAACACATAAAATATGCGGTACTACAATTTCAAACGAATTAATTCATACTGCATTTCTGAAATTTAAACAATCGACCATGAAGAAGGTAAAATACACATGCAGGCGTCATTTCGCACGAAAAAAAGCACTATCGGTTGCGGTTTATCATCGGCGATTTACTCTCTTTGTCCCTCCCCCCTCTCCTTTCGCTGCAAAAAAAAAACGCAGAATCCGATCGTGAGCCGCAATTGTGGCATACGTTTGATTCGAGGAGATTCGCGGGTGAGCTCCCGGAATAAAAAAAAGCCAGCGTGAAACGAAGAGGTGCGTGGAAAACGAGGATAGTGTTGGGGGTGCCCGCGTATCGAGCCCGGCTGCGTAAACATGTGTGCGTACGCGTACATATCTCCAGGGAACTGGAAATCGATTAACGCGGAATTGGGACGAAAAGTCGAGTCCCCGATGAACGTGTCACGTACGGGCCATTTTCACATGGGACGTACACGCTCCTTCGTCAAGATACTGCAATCGGAAACGATCGATATGCATTAATACGCTAGATTCGTAATTCGTATCAATACGCTAGAGAATACTGAAGGTTGTATATTTTTATTGTGCCTGAAATGCGAGTCAAAAAGTTATCTCTTCAAAATCCCGCAAATCGTTGTAAATCATACAAATTAACGTAAAGATGCGAAGGATTTTCGAAGTATGTATGGACTGTGTAAAAATAAGCTTGAGCATTATTAAATAATAATATACGGCCAAGACATCATCCTACGTCCATGACCCACAAATTTGCACGCACGGCCGTTGCTGGTGAACCTTACTCACGCGTCTAATACAAAATGAAAAAATGCCGTAAAGGATATTCAGCCATTGTCGGCATCGTTGGGGGAAAATGGAGTTCTGGCGCCACTTTGTACGTTACCGCGCCATACGAAATGTCAGCCGCACGAGGTCGGCGATAATCAATAAAATTTCTACGACATGTCAATGATAGCAGTCTGTTGAACTCTGAGTCAAAAGTCCATTTGAATAGTGACTGTTATGTTAATAGCACATTCATTGTCATAAAAGGAGATACTATCCTTAATAAGAATCATCACATCGTTTAACTATAAATCAACAGACATGAGACGCTAAACTACACAAATACTAAACTATATATAAATTACTAACGAGCTATAGCTACAAAATAATATATTTGAGGCATTGAGACATTTGTATTGCACTCTCGTACAATCTTCTTTATCTGCATCGAATATTGTTACAACTGCCGACAGCCGTCGTTCGCGGCGGTTGTGCGAACTATTGATAAAATCACACACGATCCAACCCGTGAAAATTCAGAAGTCCGTTATTCTGTTCGTACCTTTCTTCAGATATCTCTCCCTGCGTCACCTTTTACCATCCTTGCTAACGTTTGCGAAAAAGGGAAGACGTCCTGGAGCTGCTGAAAACGGCTTTGTGGAGCCTGTCTACCCTTATCGCGGGGATTCCAAGCCATTGTCCAGACCGTACCCCGGTCATGTATAAAGTTCCATCCACCTTTCTTACACACCCTCTCGCATGCCCCTTCTCATCCCCCGCGAGCGCGAACACGCAAAACGCGGCCTTTGAACTGCTCTATTGCAAAAGAGTTGCATACGAAATACGAAATGCGAGCCGATGTCACTGACCTACTGACACGCATCGAGAACGCAACAAATACGTAAGAAATTAATAGGAATAGAGTATTACACGCTTCAAAAACAGTATTATTGTGCACTACTGTACACACATGTTGAGTTATGTTAAATAAAGACCGCAGCACAGTGCGAAATTGGACTGCTTCTTCGAATTACTGTCATAAAAGAGTCGTATGCGAAATGCGAATACGAGCCGTGCTGATGTCATTGACCCACTAACATCCATCGGGGACGAAACGCAACAAATGCGAAAATAAACACGAATATTATGGATTAGATACGCTTCAACGACGGTATTGTGAATTGCGTCATTGTACGTTATTATACGTGTGTTTGGGTATTAAATGAAGATCGTAGCACATGACACGAAATTGGAATTTTAATTTCAAATCGTGTAAATTCCAAAATCATAGGAAAAGCTATCGAGAAGAAAAGAAAACATTTTGTTAATCTTTAATTTTTTCAGAATTTCATTGACATGAAATTATTTTTCGTAATTGTTTTTTTTTTAAATAATAAAGAAACAAAGTGTGCGGGGAATTTAAATATTTTTTATGAATTTATCTTATATTTTATAAAATTACATTGTTTCTGTGATAATATCCTTTCACAGTATGCATATTTTGTATTGCGTTGACAACTGTATTTTATAGGACATGTCCTTTTATCTCAAAATTGCATCTTTGGTGTAACATCGATTACAAGCGATTTTATATACGTATAAAGGCGGTATACATATAAAGGATAATATATGAATTTTGGAAGCACACAGAAATGGAACGCCGCACTCAACATCATTCTATACATATGAGATGAATCAAAATCGTCCGTTGGAAAATGGTTCCGTAAACTTTGCCGGCCGCGAACGTAGACAGCTGTAGTACGAAAATTCTACAGAAATTTGGCGACAAATCCGATAGGATTGGTATTGCATTGAACAAGGATTTGTGTAACGAAACACGATCGACTGGCTTCGCCATCCTGCCTCAATGCGAGCCATAATCTACTTATCGCGCTATACATAAAACGCAATATCATTCCTAAATGATATATAATTTGTTCATACGTATAGCCGTGTGTGTATCGCGTATGTTTAAATATAAATACAAAAAGCCTCTCGAATGCTGGAAATGAAGTATAAACAGGGAAATAATTATATTAATAAGTAACAATTGCAAGTGACAATTACTCATTATTAGAGCCTTCTTTAACTTATTTGAACTCATGTGGAATTTATAATCCTTTAAAAAACACTTCAGATTCTATTTTACACTCTTCTATCATTTACATTACTTTAATCGTTAGAGGACAGAGAATAAATATCAAAATGATTTTGATATTCAGATAACGGACTAACGGCAACTGTGTTGGATTAAACCCTTCAGGCTGGCGTTAGTCGAGATAAGTAGTCTATTAGGGAGAAATCAGATCACTCGGCTAATAGGTCGTTCCTACACAAGCTTCCTAGACGAGATTAACAGCCTTTGCTTTGTGGTCTCGTATACCTACGTGGACAAAGGTAACATCGGATTATCGGAGAAATTTGCATGTGAACAAAAGCAATGTCCCGATGAAGATTACAAAAAAATGGAGTAGCATTTTTAAAATTCAATACATTACAATTAACGATATCTCCCGTAAAATCAAAATTTGAAAAATAAAATATTTATTAATTAAAAGCACGAAATGTCTATTTGTCAATTTTTTTTCTTTATCAAAACCACATCGGATATTCAAAAAGATAATTTAAACGAGAAAGTAAAAGAATTATCCATAAAATTAGTATTGCATATTATATAAAAAAATTAAATGCGTAAAATTAAGTGCGGAATATTTCATAGTCTGCGGGCATAATGCGGTTATTATATATAGATTATAACGTTCACAGGATATAGCATCCATGATCATTCATCATACAGAATATAAACCAAAGTTCTCTGGTGCATAATCCATATCTTGGAATCCCTTTCCAAAGGATTTTTCCTTCAAGTCTTCGTTCACAGCGAGAGAGTCTCTCATTTCCTGTCCCATCTATGAGCCTTGAGCATTCCAGAGCCTTAATTTCCTCATTTTCATTTTCTTATCATTTAAGCTTTTCTGCATTTCTCAATGGTTATGTCCCTTACAGATAAATAATTCCTTTTTTTTTACTAGAAATTCCCAACAGAATTCTCTTTGTTGGTGGAAATTGTTTAGATGCAAGTTGTTTAATTGGTGATAACTATAATAAACGCTAGAATAAAAAAGCGGCACCAATTATCGAAATCCTTCTTTTTTTCTGCTGCAATTTCATTATTTCACAGAGAGTTTTTAAGGGTTATTCAATGTAGCAACATTTTATCTTGTTCTACTTTATGTTTTCATCGTTAATACCGAGAAAAAATAATACATGATTAGTCTGTACTACGTTTCCATTTCCTTTTGTCGCACCTATTCACCTTCTTTCATTTTCAATTCTGCACTTCAGTCTACGTCTTTAGTCTGCCTTTCTTCAAAACAGATTTTCACTAAGCCAGGAGGTTCTGTATAGCCGCGACAAGTCGTTATTTCTTTCTTTTTCTCCGTTCGGAATTTTTTTTTCTTTTCTCTTAACGACATCGAAATCATTAACTCTCGTAATTGAACTTTACAGACAAAGAACACGTGCATTACAAACGGACAATGTAGAGACGGCTTCCATTAAGTCCACGACCATAGCGACAGAGGTAATTCGCTATCCGAGAAATTATAATTCCATTGTCGGTTTCACGTATTCCTCTTAATAATTGTAAAATATCGGAAAATATAATTAAATTTTCCGAATAAGCATATACGCATTATATTAATAATATTAAAATATTATTTACAAATGTACGAGTAATTTTAAGAATATAAAAATATTAACATCTACAAATATATTTTATATATTTGTAATATATATTATGTTACATATTTTTTTCATAAAAATTATGAAAAATGTTTTAACATTCGTAATGTATATTTTCCCAAACTTAAACTATTTAATAAATAAACTCACATTTATATTTGTACATATACATATATGTAGTTATTAAATAGCATAAGCTTGCGGGGAGCCATACATTGCAGGGATAATGTCCCAAATGAAATACGTTCTTTTTGTTAAAAATTCAGCCTTCATCCGTTTCGAACAAATCTTTCGTGATCCACGGATATGAATGTGAATACGAAACGCGGATTACAATACGCTAACATGATTATATCCATGGTCATAAATTATTCAGTAATGCGGACGTTAAATTTTTTTTGTTATTCATGAATTCCTCTCTAGTAATGGATGTAGGCATAAATATGAAAGTTGATTGAAGCGATCACTTAACTGTTCTCAATTATTTCTTTGCGATAGGATATATATATATATATATATATTACAATAATTTTATTATCGTAAAACAGCGGATTACATCGATATTGGAATATGCGAAAAGTTTGCGAGAAGGGCGATCGACGACGTAGTTCGCATACGCGATAATGAGAAATATTAAATTGGTGTTTAGCAAAATAAAGAGTTCGCATATTAATTAGCTCATAAAGTTTATAATTTTCGACAAATAGCAACGGACATTTACATCACGGATTTCTCAATAATTAACGCTTGTCATATGTTGTATTTTAATTGCATCACTCTTTCTCGTAATGTCATTTTAAAAAATCGAATCTTTAACTACATCTTCACATTTGATATCGCAATGTAATTATTGTATTACTACATCTATCAAATTACTTTGCACAAATCTTCTTTAAAAGATTCTCCTATGAAAGACAAAGAAAAGAAGTCCTCCCATTGCGCAGAAATCGATTTTGACATAAAGCAAGCGAAGGGTTACTGTTAAAGTCCATTTTTAAAGTTATTCCGTCAGAATTATTCTCGTCAATATCGCAGGTTTATTTAATTGTTAAATTGACGATTATACACTGAGAGAATAAAAAATAAAAACGCATTTGAATCGATTCACATTCATTAATATATCGTTTAGTCAAGAAAATATTTAAAATAATTTTTCAAATATTACAAATAATTCTGAAAAAATATTTTTAAAAGTATTTTTATCAATACCATATTGCCACTGAATATATTTCTCTTGTTATTTCTTATTACAGCAACTAATTAAAATGTATGCACATGTGTATAACTATAGATAAACAATAATTTATTACAAATATTTTTCAAAAAGATTTTACTTTTTCTTTTTCAGATTCCAAAATGTAAGTCTCTTCTTCTAAAATCGTCCCGTTGTTCTAAAATCATCCATTTGTTTAGTGAAATCAATTGCGACAAACATTTTCGTGTATAGTATCGGTAAAGCTGTCGCAGCGCGTCAGCGATTGAATATGTTCAATCCAGAAAAACAATGAACAGACATCGATATTGAGCATTCGATATTCAAACGATCATAAGCCGCTATACTTGGTGCTGTCGACGGTAAGACGCCCGACAAAATCGCCGGGATGCAAAATGGCACGATGCAATAACGCGATACGGCGCTCTCGTTAGAAGAATAAATCGTCCGCGTTCGCAAACACGGACAATCCTCTCGTTTGCTTCGGCCAGCAGAACGATGAAAAACGCATTTCGAAGAGAAGGGAAATGAGAGGGGGACAAGGCAAATGAACAACTGGGTTAATCTCAAATGTCAACCGGAACTTGAGATGCCGGTTGGAAGGCAAAATTGGAAAAAGAGAATGGCCGGGTCAAGGGACAGAGGAGGCGAGGTGAGCCTTTGGTCGGAAGGACGAAAGGACAAGCCTTGATAGCCACGTAACTCGGACGACAAGAAGCTAGTAATTAGAACTCGGATCGCGCGCAAGAAAGATTCACCTATCCCGGCTCGCCGTCTCGTAAACGTCTTCGTGTTGGTGTATAATGGATGGACCCTTTCTATCCGAAGGCGCGGCTATTGATTCTGACGGCGATTAAAGCCGTGAACACGTCTTTGTCCGTGGACGCGAAACCTCGATTATTCAATGGCGCAAAAGTCACGGACTTTCGTCGCTAGACACACAGACCGCTTTCTTTTTACGTCCCTCCCATGTTTTAAATATACGTACTTGACTGTCGATGTGATTAGAGCGTGTTCCGTTTGTCGGGATTGAATGTTTAATCGTCTCCTCTCCGCTATACTGGAGCGCGATCGAAGTTGTTTGTTCCACTTTCGACTCTCACGAAAGCGATGCATATTGCTTCTTCGGTGTTTGGGGCTACTTCGACATTTGGGAAAATTGGATATGAATATTCATTCTGAGTTTCACACGAATCGGATTACTTAAACATCAGGCATGCTTAATTCTGCCGAAAGGGGGTTTGCGGGATTAATTTACCCGCCTTAGCAGAAACAGGACGAATCTTCGTGAGGACAAAAGGGACGAGATGAAAGCTGGATCAGCAAAAACATCCGTAATTGCAACTTAGATTGCGCACGAGAAAGATTCACAAAACCCTTCGAGTTGGTCGGAATATAAGGGACGAACCGATTGTCGTGCAAATACGATCAATCCAGAGGTTGGAATTGGATGAATGACTGAAGAAATCGGATGCTTTCAAAGCCCTCGAATTTATCGAATTCTTTTGCAATGAGAGTAGAAAAAAATATGCTACGTTTACGTACGCGATACGTGATACTATAATACAGAGTCTAAAGAATATTAATGAATAAATACAAATACACACGAAAAGATACAGCATATATGAGACACATATGTGTGGATTAAATAATAAAGGAAACATAACAATGTATAATCAATATCATTGTTCACAATAATAATTAATTCAAAATGCAAATGAGATGTCATTAACGGAAATATATTTCTCTATATAATCACTGAAATGTGTTTGCTTGATTGATAGCCGATCAATAGATAATTTTGACAAATTCAAGCTTATTCGTTATTAGGGAAAGAAGTTAAAGAATAGTCGAAGATTAGTTACTATCAATGAAACTTACTTCTTAAACTGGAACGTAGAGAAAATATATATCTATTTCGTGAATAATATTTTTCGCCAGCAATCGTTTCGTCCAGCAATGTTTTCAACAAAGTCCACTAGGACACTCGGTGAACAGCTCGTGCTTTGGATCGACTGGAGAAGCATGTCAAGGGGTTTAAAGAGGGAAGCTGCTGCGTCGAACAAGTACGAGAGCACGGAACTTCCCATCGGTGCTAAATTATGGATGGTCCCAGTGGGCGCTGGGCTCCATAGAAACTCTCATGGAAGTGACAGGGTCGCCTGCCATCCATGGCACATGCTCATACGACCGAATTTACTTGCGCCCAGAAGCTACCTCTACCTCGTACTTTCCTCCTCGATCTCTAACTTTCGTAACCGCCAAGTAGTAGCCGAGTTCCATTACAGAAAGTAAATCGACAGTTAGTTCGACACATGGCTTACATTGATAATCTAATTTGTGTTATCGGGCTAATGGCTTGGAAGAGTAACAAGGTCGTTATATGTAAACGCTACATATAAACGACAATTTTTTGTTTTTTTATACGTGCAAACAATAATTTTATATTAACTTGTTCAAAAGGTTTATTTGTGTCACATTTGAACATCGAATTAAAAATGATTTAATTAAAATACCTTTCACACGAATAAAAAAAAACGAAAAGATACGTTAATATTTATATACCATTCTAATAGAATATTGTGGAGTCGAAGGCATATTTCGAGAATTTGAAATGTATATCTGAGTATTTATATGTTGAGTTCATAATTGTTACACAAGGTTATCATCTAATCAAATATTAAGATATCAAAAGTCCCTAAATGAGAACGCTCGAGGCTTCGTCTCTGGTTCCTTAATAATCGATATCGCGTTGTTAAGAGACTTTCACAAGCAATATCGACAGTTTCTCGTCTGAGACCATCTTAAATGGCAATTGTGAATAAGTGATCCCGCAGGGGAGCAAGAGCCGAGGAAAGCGGCCGATTATTCGAAAATATTCGCGACATTCAATTACTACGCGATGCGCAACGGAGAATCGCGAGGCGTCGTCGAAGCAGCCTCGTGCCATCGACTCGACGAATATATATACGTATAGTTTAAAGCGCTTTTAGCTCACCTCGGATGTTCCTCCCCAGGGTATTTTCCCTGCGAGCTCCTCATACTTCCACCCTCATGCTGGCATGTCGCCGCGAAGGTACTCCAGGGCTACGCATAGTTTTGCAAATATTCCGTTCCTTGTCGGTGAACCGTTAATATTCCTTGCGAAGGGGGTGGACGTGATATGAGCGCGCATACATGCCCGGGAATTAAAATTGTCCAGGGAAAAGATGAAGTCGCGTAAAAGGGATTTTTACTTGCGAGCGAGAAAGGAAGACTTTATCGCAAAGCCTTGAGAAACTCTCGTAAGTCCTTTCTCCCCGATCATCCCTGAGATCACAACTTAGCTCTGTCCGAACGAGTAATAACGGGCTTCAAGTGCCGTCGTCCTTAATTTTCCTCAATCCAGGGCGCGCTGGACCGTGTTTTGCCATTCGGGGTACATAAGAAATGCCATAAAGCGTCGACCGCGGCGCGCTCGTGAAAGATGACTGATGGAATTAAAAAGTTTTCCGTTGGGACGCGTCCAGAATTAGCTTCATGGACGTGCAGCTCGACGGCAGAGGAAAGGATAGAAGGGAACGCGTCAGGAAACTCGGTACGAACAGGGAGGAGAGGGGAGGAGAAACGATTGTATTAAGCAAATCGCGCTAGTTCAAGAACTTTGTTTAAATCGGATGTGAATTATGAACGATCCCGTGGGTCAACGGGCCTACCGGGAGCTTTGGCTGAATGACAGCGACGCCGCGTATTTACGGCACCCCTGTGACGGGATTTGGTCCCATTGATAAATCTGCGACTGTGCAACCCTCCTTTTTTTCGGATCCCGGCCGACTTCACCCTTCGGTGGCAAAGATACATTCCATCCATCCCGAGAAACAAGCTAATTCCGGGGACGTCCGTTCTGATACACTGCTTTCTTGGCTTTATTCCCCGAAGTCTGTCGTTTAATTTGGTCCTTATTATCGTGAGAATGTAACTCTTAATCTTTTTTAGCTTTTTCTCTCTGTCACCCCCTTTCTCTTTCTCTGTCTTTCTCTATCTCTCTTTTTTCCTTGGAACTAACTGAAAGAACGTATCCGTTTTCGTAAAAGCACTTGCACGAGAAGTTTGTCTTCAAGACGAACGCTTTAAGCCAAGGTTTATTCTTATAATATTATGATCGGCTCATTTAACTTTCTGAACTATAAAGGCGTTTCGGGAAGAACTTTTTTTTTTGCGTTAGGCAACGGATTAGTGCATGATTAAGTTTTGTGTATGAATTTTGTAGCAATTTAACTTCAATGGTAGTTATATTCTCGATATTGCACGAAAAAAAAATTTTCAACTTTATCATTCAACATCTTATTTTCACAGTTTCGACTTCGTTAAAACGCTCGCGTAGGATTATACGTGATAGACAATATAGTCAGCGCTACCCATTCCAGCAAGACCGTATTCAAACCGCAGAAGTAAAGCATTACGAATTTACTGCAGTTTTTCCACGGGATTTCCGAGAACACCGAAAAGTAATCCAGGAAATAAAACAGAGCGGTACGTTAGTAAACTTGACGCCGTGCGAAGGTACACGTTGCAAAAGTCCTACGCGTATATGTACGGCCAAAGAGAAAAATACGTCGCCGGCACGGCTTTTCTCTAACGCGCGAAATATTCGAAATAAAACGCGCCAGCCATTAAAAATGCGCGTCCTACGTAGGGACGGAAAGCCAAGGAAAGTCGCAGACATATTTTGTTTTAACTCGCCGCGCTCGTTTTTCGATGCTTTGTGAAAGGAGAACTTCAGCAACCTGACACCAGAGCCACGGAGTATACGCACGGTCATATACATAACATACGACTTTTCCATATTCATATTTCTTCGCCGTTTCATTATGATTCCACATTCCAAAACGTATTTCAGTGCCAACGAGGATGATCACGACATTTTCTTTTTCCATCACGAGCTGCACAACGAAAAATCTTTTTTAATTTTGATAACTCGGTAAATTTTTCAGCCGTTCTGGTATAATCAACTGCATATCCGTAGTTACGCGATTACGTAACTACGGATTCACATTTTTTTCCAAGTTAATACCATGTCGAGTGTACCATTAAAACTTTGTATAACGGACGGTTAACTAGGGAGATGAAGTATGTGCAATAAAAATTACACGGCTTAAGAATTTAAACGCATGCTTAACCTAAAGAATGCTCTTCCTACCATATAATAAAGAAGATAATAGAAAGAAAGAGATGTATGCGCTACAGATTACACATTGCTGAATTTACAGTTCCGAATTTAAAATCCGTACAATTCTTTCAAACGCATCGTTCCTTCCTGCCTCTGTCACATTCGCAGCGATACTTTCAGCGATATGTTAATGAAAACATAAAGGATCGGTCTTCCAGGAATCGGCATAAAAGAACAGGGTACGACGAAATGGGAGGATAGACAGCTAGTCGTGACTCAAAACGCCCAGCGTGCCATTTCGCGCGCGTGAAAATGGCCAGGATTTTCCTCGGGAATAATTCAGCCAAACGATGCCGCATGGCTGAATTTCGGCGAATAGAAGGGAAGAAATCACGAATGTAGTTTCGTGCCAGCGCGCGGGACATTGGACCCCTGCCATATTTTTTAATTTGACGAAGTGTTTTTGCCCCATTCACGACCGAAGTTCGCGACATGGTTCAGCGTTTCGTATCAGTAACGCTCGCGAAAATCCGGTAGCGTACACACGATCCGATGTGCAAGTAAAAAAAGAGAGAAAGAGAGAGACAGAGCCGGCGGTGCGCCGTGATTAAGTACGGGCTCAAAATTGACAGAATTTCTCGTATCACCGCGCTTCCGCCATTAACGAGATAGCTCCAAACTTCCTGAACTGGCGCTCGCGGAGAAACTTTGCTTTTCACAATCCCATTTAACCCTTAACAAATTAATAGTACTTTCTACATCATTATATTATACATTGTCGTAAAGTTGAATGAAATATGTATTATATAAATAAGTCGTCGATTGCAAAAAAAGACACATACGTACATATACATACACACACACACACATATTCTCATGTACGTCCTGACATTTAAATTTGTAGAAAATAAAAAACGACCGTATATTTAATTTAAAAAATTGAAGAAAATAACGATTACGGATTGATTATTTGCAAAATAATTCTGTCAACATTGGTAGATAATTGGTCTTGAGACTGCTTCTCGACAAATAAAGGATAGACAAACTCTCGATATGTATCGTATTTGAATAACTAGGTTTGACAAAAGTTTGACTTGACCCGCATAGGAGTGTCGTTATACGGCGTGCACTTCTTGAAACTTTGGCGAGCTCATACAAAAGTGCACGTATTGAACTTTCCACTGTCTTTTGCGTATTGCGTTCAACGACCAGCGAGCGATTCGAGTCTCACAAATACTGACGTGATATATACGAGAGAACGTATTGATTCTGTTGCACTGGTAAGAAATGATTTGCTTGAAAGTTTCAAACTGGCATGTCTGATATCTTTTGGTAACGTCAACAAAATCGGTAAACAACATTTGGAAATGCACTGATGAAAATATAATTATCGTTAACCCGATTCGTTATTATTCCTGATTCGAAACGTAATTAATTATGTTGAGAATTCATCAAATCTTGAACGTTTATAAACATATTCGATCGTTTTCATAAATCTATTTAATATAGCAATTACAGTATTTATAATCGATATTTATAATTGTACAATTAAAAAAGATTAATTCAAATGATAATCGATCCATCAATTTTACTGTAATTAATTGGCAATTGTTTTAATATTTATTAAATCAAATCGTTCGAAAATTTACACGTCATATCTACTCATGTTACATGTAATATAATTATCATATTTAAATAATTAATTTGCTAAAATTAATCAATATTAATCAATTTTATATTTTTTAATGTTAATTATTATTGATATATAATATTTTGATTATAATATATGCGTTAATTATTAATAAATGATAAATAAACTATAAACAAGGTAGAGATTAGTAATTATATGCTCATGCATCAATATTGTGAAAATTTTCGTTTTTTGCTAAAAACTAGTCTCGAATGTGGTCTTTTCCTATGTAGGTATTGTATGTCATTTCCAATACTTAAAACATCTGTCTCTGTACGAACGCGCCAACAACGAGAGAAATCGCTGGCGTCAATTTCAATTTGGCCAAGCAACGAGAAAAATACTGTCGAGCTCATCAATAACAGTTTCGTTCACGTAAATATTCCGTCACTATAATCGTTTTCACAATCGTCGCCATTTCGCTTAACTCGTATTTTCTGAAACCATATTCTCTACTACATGTCTCTACTATATATTTTTATAGTCGCGCAATAATAGTAACGACGCAAAAACAAATTGATCTATCCATCAAACTAAAACCCAATGTCAGTTTTTATCTCGCGTTTAAAGTATCTTTTTCTGGTCACCGCCGTGCTCAAGATTTGCAGTCCCGTTGCTTAATTCCCTTTTTCCGTATCCTTTTCCGTATCCTTTGATCGCTTTCCTTTTACTACTCCTTCGCCAAATCCTTCCCGTACCGTTCCGAGAATGTAATCTTTCTTTCAATACCAAACATTTATCTAGATACGCCTACATCCTTTTTCCTTGATGTCTGCGCTCGAGAATTATCCGATAAGTATAAGATGCACCACCGATTGAGTGTGACGGTTCTCAGATTGCTTCTTTAATTAATCGTCTTTATAAAAAACGCGAAAAATCAGGAGTAAAATGACATTTTAAACCAAAAATAAAAATTATCTACAAGAATTAAATTATCAAAACTTAAAAAAGTATTTATTAATAGGTAATTAGGAAAGTTAAATTCATCGA
This sequence comes from Tetramorium alpestre, assembly GCA_021460005.1. Classification (NCBI taxonomy): domain Eukaryota; kingdom Metazoa; phylum Arthropoda; class Insecta; order Hymenoptera; family Formicidae; genus Tetramorium; species Tetramorium alpestre. Next base: position 677,959 of record JAJVSH010000064.1, on the reverse strand, counting down.
CAAAATATTTTTAATTTTAAAGCTTATCTAACAAGGATAAAGGCATTTATCTCTCGTATATTTCTCTCTTTTAATAATAACACAGCCCCACAAAAAAAAAGTGCTTTGCCCTATATACCAGACAAGTCTATTCCTATGTATTTTGAAAAAGAACCAATCTGACAATTCTGACTTCGGATTTGGATTCAGCGGGTCAAAATACATAGGAATAGACTTGGTGTACAGGCCAAGCCACTTTTTTTTGTGGGGCTGTGTAATATATGAATTAATTCATAATTTTAATAAAAATTAAAATAATTTTTATTAAAATACAGAATTAACTTGTCAGAATGTTGTACTCAAAGTAAAATAATTATAATTCTCGTATCCAGCAACATTTTCATTAAAGGATATTAACTCTGAGTTCATTAAAGCGTACATATTCGGAATAATATGGCTGATTAGGGATACGCGGTAAATCTGCTCAACCGATCGTACGAGGACCTGCCTCCCGCATTCAATGTTTAGTCGCACCCGGATGTCAATTACAGCCTGAGCTGTAACATCTGAAATCATTTACCGACCCCTCAGAATATTATCGAACTGTAAAGGGTAAAACTACGAAGGATTAGATTATTTGACCGCGCCATTGAAGCCGCGCAGCAAACTGAATCCAACAACGACTGAATGAAACTTCGCGGGACTTGCAAACCGAACAGTCTCTACAAGTAATTAGGTTCTGCCTTGCCCTTATCCGTATACGATCCCGCATCTTTGAGAATCGCCCACCCTGCAATGTCTCCGGCGCGCGCTTTGTTATCAGAACAATAATTCTACGTGAACATCCTTGTAGGAGGGGAGGCACCGCGGTGTAATAATGGAGTACCGTACGAACGGCAACATCTAGATCTTGCCTTACACTCGAGTTGTATTATGCACATAAATACGTAAGCCAAATTTATATAGTTCACATAGCATAATCCAATGTTGGAATCTATTTATCATAAACCGTGTTGTGTGGGATTATAAGATGTCTTTGCACCGAACCTCGACTACTGTGACGAGATGAGATTTGAACAGAGATGTAAATCATATTTATCCGATGTTACATTGCCCTTCTTGTAAAAGTGTCACTTTATTCAAATACACAACGCTTTCCTTCGATTCTTTATACTTATGTTAAGCAATAAATAATTTTTAAGCTATAATCAACAGTTGCAATTTCGTGAAAATCAATTGCAAGAACTCGCAAGTGAATTTTGTTCACAAAACATCTCGTGCGCTTGTTCAAGAAACCTTTGAGAAAACGGACATGCACGATTCAACATAAGTGATTCTATAATGATGCAAGCTATTAATAGTAAGCAGCATTGATACGCTCGATACGTCATATTTCATTAGTTTTTGACAGAATACGACGGTTTTTTTCCTCTCCTTCGGAGCAAACTCGGTCAACTTCATCCGCGAATAGGCGATTCATTCGCTAGATGGCTTGCAGAGAGCATGCCTGTGATGCGCCAGAGTGGAATTATTATTTCGAAACATTTGCATCACAAAGTGCTTTATCGCTCGCCACGCCGGCGCTCGTGAAAGGGAGAAAAATGAAGCCGTGCACGCGTTCGTCACGGTTCCGCTGTCTGCAACACCTCGCACCGAGATGGCACTGGACCGTTCGCATTCGACCCGAGCTCAACTCCGCATGAAAAATGTATCCGGCGCATACCGCCATCGCGACGGGCCGAAATTAACATCTCGATTGTGCGCCGACATGTTATAGATTTCATTAACTGACCGGCTTCAAACGGAGCTGTGGCTGATAGATGAACGGCCCGACGTCGATCGATCCGAAGGAAACCGGTGCGGTGCGGTTTGGGAAAGACGATACCCGTTAACGCCCGATCGCGCGGTACCTGGAAACAGCGCGGAATCGATCGATCGATCTAAAAATCACGAGAGATCCGAACTCGGATACGATGTTTTTCTTTTTCTTTCTTCTCTTCACATCGAGAGATTTTTCTACGTTCGTCTGACGAGTGCCCGGCTCCAAATCGGTGCGCGCGTCGATTTCACGCGTGATTGATGTCTGAGCTTGTAGCTTGCGCAGATCGATCGCTTAAATATTGTGAACACTTGAGGTGCGATTACTAAATGATAAAGCGAAAATGACACATCAAGATACAATATTTACTCTTTCTATATATATATATATCTTTAATTTAGGAGCGTAACGTTTTCCTCCGTTCAAGATAAACTTCTACTTTCCATTTGGTTTTTACATTTGTTTTATTTTGTTTGTAAGTAATTCTGTTTCGTACAGAGTTTTTCCCTTTAAAAAATAATTTATTCGAAACAAACTATGTAGATGAAAGATTAAAATAGTTTAAGTGTAAATAATATGATTATGAGAATTCGTTGATTCATAAAGAATAAATTCAAATCTAGAAAACTAATTTTTAAAAATCATAAAAAATCATTTAATATATGGCATTTTTTAGTGTATATGTGATAAATAATGCGCTTTCTTGACATTTCGGCTATTTAGAAAAATCTATTTGTAATCGATCCAAAGAATTTAAATCTCCAAAAATTAATGTAGTGAAATTTGTAGAAATATCCTACAATCTTCTTGTTTAGGAATAATTTATTGGAAAAATTTTTATATGTTCCTATCTTAATACATGCAAACAGACTAATTAAATATATAAGATAGTAGTATTACACTTTTATTATAAATATATATATATATATAGAGTATAAAAAGCAGAAAATCTTGAAAATATTCCTTCTATTAATTGGGCCTGTTACAAGTTCGATGCTTTGAAACGATAATTTATAAAATACATATGCTTTGAAATCAGTTTAACCTACATTCTCGTAGTGCATCACTGGGTCAAAGTGCATCACTCTCGAAACGAAAAACGCGGTCAGTATGTATGTATTTTTTTTGCAATCGACGTAGAAACCACTAATTGAATAAGTTTGTTAATTTTATTACTCTTACTAAAATCTATACGCATTATATCGCATTTCATTCAGCTTGGAAGAATCGTGATACGCTCAATTTCTTATTCACTGTAATATTTTATACCTCTCTTTGTATATAAAAATAAAATGTTTTTTGTGGCACCAAGATGTAAAAAAATTAAAACAAAACACACCGAATAATACGACCAAATATAATTAATAAAATATTTTTACTTAAAATAAACGTTGACGTTACTGCATTAAATGCAGGAAAAATACATATAATGCAAATTTAAAATTCGATCTTAATTGTTCCTTTTTCTCGCATTTATATATATTATATTATCCATATCGACAATTTATCGATGCTTATTATTCTTCGCAAAAATAGATTATTTATCTGACTTTACGGCATTTTTTGTAATCTCTCTAATTGCATTATCGTTAGATAAATTTAGTGTATTTAAATATTGGACGGCTGTGACTTGATTATGTACGCGTAAGAAAATAGAGCAATACGGTGGGTGCGGTTCACTCGACTATGGAGCGTAACACCACTACTTCACAGTGAACGGCCAACTCGGTCGCTTTAAACATTGTCCGCAACTACCAGTATTGCCCACGGAGTAAAAAAAGCTACAAGCAGCCAGCCTGCTTCCTTTGAAGAATTAACGTCTCGGCTGTACGCTTTCCGAATGATCCGTGAACGTTTACTTTATTATTCTGGATTCGATATATACCGTAATCGTTATTTTTCTCTGCCGGCAAAAGATATATTAAGATGCATAAGTATATATTTTATTTTTATACTTTCTTGCTTATTTTCTTTTTATCAGATCATGTCTCGGAAAACTGATAATAATATTATAAATAATAATGAGATATAAAAATCCAAGTTTTCAACGAATTAATTCTTTCTAAATAATTATGTATACGATTTTTCTCTGTATTGTTTATTGCCGGCAGATAATGAATAGTTTATAATGAAATCTTTTTCCATGAGAGAATGCTGAGAAAATACATCATTTCGCAACTTTTCACATATATCAAGTTAAAGTAGAACTTGTTATCCACAATTGCCAGCAATTACATTCCCCCTATCTGAGCATGCATTACACCGTACATTATCATACGCACATTTTACTTTTGAACATTATTAATTTCTCGTCGCTATTCACCACTTTGTGCAGAAAATTCTTCGGATCAAGTTTTCCGAGCATAATCAAGAGTACCCGTACGCGGATACTCCAACTCGTAGAGAACTAATTTCATAACGTGACCCGGCGTAAAAGCTTATGGCGGATATAAGAATCGCAATAACTGACATTATACGACGCCAGCGGGCGTTTACGCGAATTACGCGGCGATACGGCAGCTCTTTAACTGATTCGACAAAAACCTCGGCTTAATAACAAAATACGTTCCGCTTTATGACACGGCAGATCGGCGGCGCCGACGTTTTTCGGCGCGTAAACGCGTCCGCGAATTTCGAAAGTTAGATCTTTGCCGCACCAACAGTCACCGTGAACGAGCAAACGAAACGCTCTCAGACGCTTCTCGCGATTGGAAATCGATCCTTCTCGCGCTGCGGTATTTTGTTTTCTACAATTTTTGAATTTTTATATCGTGGTTGGCAGCTAGGATCAACCGCCTTATATAGTTTAATGATAATTTCCGGTCAACGAAATAAGCTATCCTTCGATCGCAATTGGGTAGTCGTATTAAATCATAAACATAGAGCTCGAAGAGTATCCCTGTCTCTTCTTGAATCGCTTCATCTCTAAAATGCATTGATACTATAATGAAAATTCACGGGCAACTACTTTGCTCATGTGTCTAATCTCGCCAATAATTCGCGTTTACATCTCGCAAACGTCGGCTGTTTTATTTGCTATTAGAATTGCTACATTTATTAATAAAAATTAAGCGCATAGAAAATATCTGATAAAAAAAATTAAGCAAAAAATTAATACTTTCACTACTCTTATTACTTTTTAGTACTATTTACTAAAAGAAAAATATTAAGAACTTCTATTATGACTTATTTTTAAATGCAATTTCTTCTTTAATATATGTATATACCGCTTAAAGCTCTTCAAATAATTTAGATAATTCCATTATTACATTATTTAAGGCTCACTCTTTAACCGTTTATAGGGCAGAAAATCGAGAACGTTCCATGCAAAGTTATATTACCGGAAGAATGTAAAACATAGATTTTTTGTCAGACAAGCGCATTTTTTCCCTTTCTTTGTGTTTTTTCCAAGTTGTAAAATATAATCTAACATCATACAGTTGCTTGCGTATTAGCGAAAAAATATCGAGTAATAAAGCAGTACATTATTTTATATAAAATTATTAAAAGGTTTTATAGTTTTATTTCTCTTGTTAGTTTTGTTACGTGCGTTGGAATAATTTCCAAATTTACTAAATCACGCGTGCCGCAATCAAAAATAATCCGAAATATTTGATAACGTCAAATATTAGTCAACAATTAGTATCGATGTTTGGCAGCCTAACTTTCACGAAGCCACCGAAAGGAATTATGGTTATGAAATAAATATGCCATTTCGAATGTTCCGGCAGTTTGCATATCCGATATCAGCTCGCGCTTTCGCGCGTTCAAACAATATTAATGTTACAAACGATTTCTACGTTCAACGGTGCTCAATTGACTATGCCTATCGGCTACCAATTTATTCGTAGCCACATTTATATGCAGCAATCAATCAAGAAACAAAGAAAGTATTCGCGAGGGTTTTCGAGAGAATTGCATGAAGAGAGAGAGACAGAGAGCGACAGAGAGAGACAGAGAGAGAGAGAGAGAAAGGTAAAAGCAAGCCAGTGCAACGAGCTGCAAACTGAATACAGCATGACAAAGCCGGACATTAATTCGAATGTAAATTTTATTCGGTAACGCAAGCGCTTGCCAGATACGCGATCATAAATTTGAATAATATCAATATAATCCCGATCGCTAAATCATACGTAGGCGAGACGATTGACTGACGATGACAGTTCTCCCGCACCTGACGGCGCTTCTTGCAACAGCTATCAATACAAGATATGTCATCTCCACTTTGATTAATCTAGAGCCAATTTTTCCTCAGAAGAATGTCTGATATACTCATCACTCACGAGAAACTTTCAGTCTTCAATATTAAATTTGTCAAAAAATGATAAAAATAAAGTTGTTGAAGAATAATTGTTGCTTCTATAGTTTATACATATATATGTCAGTAATATAATGATAACAATGGCGTAATGTAATATAATATAATTTTTGACAGCACAATAACTTTTAATAGGAAATAATGATACACATATAAAATCATGTTTTATACATATGTGTATAAAATATTGCCAAAAAAATCAAACTGCATTACATATCACCGGGATGAACTTTAATCAATGAATTCATCGTCATAGAATGACGTCGAAATGACGACATTTCCGGAAATGCCGGCGCGTCAGCAGGTTTCGATCGCTCGCATTTCCATAGAAACCTGAGTTCGTTCAACACGCCGGAAGTGTCGCGCTTCATCCGGAAGTGTCACGGCAAGGCACGAAACGACTCGGTCGAGCCGTCGATGGAAACTTTCTATCCCGCACTCATTCCCGCGATACTCGTCGAAAATTGAAAAAAAGCCATAGTCCTGCTGTCGTCGATGGTTCCGACACGGAAGCGCCGACGAGAAACCAACGATTTTTCGCCGTCATTTGTACAAGTTATCGCAGCTTTTGTTGGCCAAGGGTCGTTCTTCAAAATTATCAGGTGAAAAGGAAGCGCCATGCACCAACCTAGTGCGCGGCGCCACCAACAATATTTCGCGTTGACGGTTTTGGTCGCGGTGCACAGCGAGCGACTATAAAACCCAAAAAGGGAAGCGAGATGGGAGAAGAAAAACAGGGAGGGAAAGAGAGAGAGAAGAGAGAGAGAGAATTCGTGACACAAATGCAACCGGATTTATTGCACACGTAGGGACGATGACAGAGTGCACTTTAAATCTTGCCCTAAATCGAATCCATGGATAACACATGCAAAGGTGTATCGTCGACCTAAAAGCTCGATCACGCGACCGCATTATGAAATTCTTTTTGTGTGTCGACAAAAGCAATCGGAAAGATGTCAATAATAAATTTAACGTTTAATTTTCGAGACGTTTTATCAAAACTAATTTATATGAAGCAAAACTCCAATTTTCTATTTTCAGAGAGATTAGCGGTAAAGCCGAACAAAGTGTTTCCACACGCGCAAATGTAATTGAACTCTTTGAAATTTCACAATACAAATATAGAGGTGATGGACGTAATTTTGGCTTATGCTTTTAAGGAAACAATAACCTGTGAAATAAGATAGTGTTTATAACTTAATATTGAAAAAAGATACGGAATGTATGAGCTTGGCTTCCACGTCCATCAATTTCTCGTTACTTTTGCAATAAAAATGGCGGTATCATCACGCTTTGTATTCTTTACCACTCTACAAACATTTCATGTTTACAATCTAAATAAGTGGTGTTCTGTGGCACGACACGTGTCAGAAAGGAAAAAGTATGATGCTAGAAACTGAAAATTGTACATTATTTCTGTGTCATCTTTTGATGCAAGCCATCTTTCTATCATAGAGAAAGAAAGTGAATATAGGTATAAATAGAAGAATTTTATTATATCGTGTCAGCCAACGAAACTTGCCGCTTTTTATTACACGTTTCTAATGCATACGTCAATGTCAAAAAATGATAGTGATGCTTCAGAAGCATCACTATTTCTCCGTTGTATCCTTTTAGTGATACTGCAAAAATAAAGGCAGCGAAGCTAATCCGCGCGTGAAAGCATAATTTCACTTTTAAAACATTCAACATTCAGTACGCCACAACTCGTACATTTTTATTTCTTGCAATTATATTATTAATACCGACCGGATGGAGGAAAAATTTAATATTTATCATGTCATTCAACGTGCAATGTTAATAGAAAAGCGATTCAATAAATGCGGATAATGAAATAAAGATTTATGAAGCGTTCCACCGTTCAACACATCGTCTACGCAGACAAAAACATTGGATATACTGTCAGTAATAGATGGATAAAGGGCATTACGTACATTCACTGCATAACAGTATGTTTTCAGAAATGACAAACTGCCCGCTCAAACTTTTTCGTACTTTCGGTATTCTTTGGTCACGTCGATTAAAGGCAAATTCAACTCAAACTCAAACAAATTTCAACTTGAGTTCAGTCGAGGGTAAAAATGTTACGCAACATTTCGGATGTTTTGATAAACTTTAGAATTTATGATTTTTACTGCCAAGTAGCGAAAAATGTATTTATTCAAACTTTGATTTTTAAAAATATCCCAAATTTTTCGCACGCAACAAATACAAAATTTTTAAAAATTATGAGAATATGTTTGTGAACGTTATATATAGAGGACTAGCTTTTGTTAAAATAATATGGCGTTAAGTTTCGAATTATTTTATGTAAACATATTTAAAATGTAGCAAGTTCTCACACAATGCATGGTGATAGATTTTAATCAACTTGATTAAATATCCAATAATATCATTATCATCTCATACGGTCATTAATGTAATATTTCTCGTTTAGCCAAAAATATAAATATAAAATATAATTATGATAATCATAAACAGAATACAAAGCAATTATATTATGTTAAAATCATAAAAATTTTACTTATTATAAAAAAAAATCAATTCTAATCGATTCAATCCATTCAATTTCATTGAAAAGTCTGCTATTAGAATGGCTATTAAAATTGAATTCTTTTGTTGTTTTCGTGACACTTTACATACAGGTACGAGTAGGATATTAATGTAAGAAGGAGAAATGAGATTTGTTTTAAAGGAGCAGCTGCAGACGATTGATCTGTTTTGGAAAAATCTTAAATCACCGCGAACGTGTAAGAACCGAGCGAGCGCAGTGGAAGTAGAAGAGGGAAAGAGAGGTCAGACAAGCGTGGCAGGAGGACTACGCCCAGGCCCTCTCTCCGCCCCTTGAAAGCACTCCGACGTTTTCGCACGACTCCGTAGGAGCTTTCGGGTGGCTTTTCCTGAAGAAAAGTTCGGGGGAAGAGAGGCAATTTATCCTTCGCCTCGAGTAAGGACACGGGCGTCGCAGAAAAATAGCCTCGGCGTGTATTTAACTAGAGGGGTTGAGCTCCGGCTCGATCGATCGATCGTTCATTTTTTTCTCAAACAAGTTGCTCGAAGTCACTCGTAAGTGAAACACACGAGGCCTGGTCTGGCGTTCCGATTGAACTCAAAGGAGCGTTAAATTGATAATCAAATTATAATCTGACAGCGAAGCTTTTCCACAATGTGCCTGAAGCTTAGCGGAATGAAAATACGTGCGAGAAAACGACAGGTGAAAACGGTATCGATCAAAATATTACAATTTATACTAATCTTGCGTAATTGATCGTAAAAAATATTATAAAAGCAATCCTAACGAATAATACAAAAAGATTTGAAAACTTTTAAAGAAAGTATCAAGAATTATATTTCTTATTATAATGGAATATTTTAAAATAATCTACCTGGAGTTTCATTCAGTTTCGTAAGCATGAATTCTCAATCTGTAATTCTCAAACGTCACGCTACGTCACGAAATCGCGAAATCACGAAAATTAAGTGCGCTTAATAACCTTATAGACGATAACAATAAAATATCTTAAAGCGAATTTTTCAAAAAGGATGCAAAAGAAATCTCTATTTAACGTAAAATACAATAAGAAATTTATTACGTAAATTTATCAAGTTTATCAACTGAATTTATGATTTAATTTCTATATTGTTGCAATAGATTTTTAATAAAAATAGTAAATAATATCTTATCATAAAAATATAAATGTGATTTATTTCTCTTGCATTGTGCTCAAAAATATACCTAGTTGCATATCTCTGTCGTAATCATACTTAAAATATATTTTCCAAAACAAGATACACAAATCTGTACGTTTGTGTGTACAAATTTTTTAAAAACGTTTTAAATAAAGCTGGCAATTACATGTTTTTTAAAAATTGGTTTTAATACTTTCGCGCGATTATCGAGTAACTGAAAAAGCTGTCATATTTCTGGCAATGATTAAACCGATTTTTCATTACTGACATTTCATAGCAATAAAGCATTTTTTATAACATCCTGGTGTAAACAATCAAGGATTGTCGATTAATATTCCGACAACTCCATATTCCTGCAATTCCAACTTACTAAAATATAAAAAAAGTTACAGTTAAATAGCGTGATTTCGTTATATAGAATTCAATTTTCCAAGTTAATTTCGATTAATAACATTTCGCGCTTAATTAGCGTGAAATACCGGGCAATAATAAATACCGCAAAAACATATCGAGGTTGAAATAGATTAAGTGATTACGGACGGCGTCGAGTCAGACAGACTGTATTCGCTTCACGCGAGCGAGTTTCAAAAAGGCAATCGCGATGAACGGCCATTTCCAAGTGACGCGTCACGTACGAAGGGAGCGGGCGATGGATACCGAGGAGCAATACTCACGTTGCTATCCCGGCGGGTGGGCACATTGCCCGCGGGCGTCGATGAGGAGCAACGCTGAAGGACGAGCTACCGTATCCCGGGCGTCCTATGTACCGAACACGAGGACTTGGCGCGCCGTGCCGATTTACCCGCAGCAGTCCCCTGTCCTCGCCGCGTGGACGTAGCGCACCCGCACATATCCCCGTCGTCGTCGTCGTCGTCGTCGTCGTCGTCGTCGTCGTCGTCGTCGTCGTCGTCGTCGTCGTAGTCGTCGTCGTCCCCCCCGTCACCGTCGTCAACACGGTCGCGGTCGCGGTCGCCGTCGCCGTCGCCGTCGCGTACGTAGCGTAACGACAACTGGTCGTCGACGCGCTCCCCGTCAGCCGGGTAATGGCCTTCGGTAGTTACCCGGCGGTCGACCGCACTGCGGGTACGCGTAGGCGAACGGCCGGCCGGCCGGCAGTAGTAACCCGTAACACGAGGAATCGGTAGACGGCGCACCACCACACCAGCACCCACCAGACGCACCACCGACGGATATAGATAGCCCCGAGAGAAAGAGATCCGGACGGCACAATAGCACTGCTTCTAACGATTGTGGAGACGCGCGACCGTTGCCTCCGCTACCAGGTCTTCGACGGCCCGAGGAACGAGGAACTTCCGGGGGCAGCGACAATCGGAGCGAGCACAACTGCCATCTTCAACATCGTCGTCAGCGTGGCGAGGATCATCGACTTTGTCGTCATCAGCAGCGGCATCTCGCACATCGCGGACGTTATCTTCTTCGTCGTCGTCGTCATCGTCGTCGTCGTCATCATCATCCTCGTCGTCATCGTCGTCGTCGTTACTGGCGTCCTCGGCAGCGGCGCGATCCTCGTGTTGACAGTCGTCGCAGTCGTCCTGGCAGCGCGAATCGTCACCACGCTCGTCGCGATCGTGCTCGCGCGCGACCTCCTCGGTCGTACCTTCGTCATGCTCGTGGGACGGGAATTCCGTGACGCGGGCCAGCTCGCCATACCCCACGGAATCCAGCGGCCGCCCCTGCCAGCCGCCGCCGCCAGGTCGACGACTGCGGATCGCTACGGCCTCCCGGTGCTGCGCCGATGATCGGAAGTTCCAGCCGACAATGCGACCCGACAATCACCACCGTGCTCACTGTCAACGCCGTACGTGCGACAATGACTCCCTTCCGCCACCTGCACCGCCCCGGTCTCGCGCGGATTCCTCTCGCCGTTTTCGCCGCCCTCGACAACGAGTTCCAATTATTTGCAAGCGACGATGCGGCACGCGCGGCAGCCCGCATAAGCGGCGGCCGCCTCTTCCACGAGGCCGACGACGATCATTCACCTAGAGAGCACCCACCACTACACCACTACCACCACCACTACCATCACCACCGGCCACCGCCACCCTGAAGCCACGCTGACCTCCTACTGACTTTCGTCTCCTCTGACACACCTTTCACTCCACCCTCTATGGTTTCTTCTTCTCTATCTATCCACTCCTCTGGCCTCGTTCTTTCTTCCGGTCGGCTCGCGTCGCCGGGACATCTACCCAACCAGACGAAACGCCAGCAATCCGGCGGTACGTAGCATTCCGATGAACGTTGGATACCGCACGACCCCTTCTTTCATGATTCCGGCCGTTGTTTCGAGCTTTCGCTCGCGGCACACGACGACACGAACCACCGCCACCACCGCGCTCCAGCTTATACCGCGCCACCCGCGACTGTTGCCTGGCCCGACATACGGCGCTCTACTATTTTCACTCGCGATCCGCGCTACCGCCTACTTCGTTCTCCCGGCGGATCTCAAGCTCAACTCTCCCTCGACTACTCGACTACTCGACTACTCCTCGGTCTTGCTCCTCGGTGTCTTCTCCCTCCTTGGCACCACCGTGTTTCACGCGCTTACGTGCATGCGTGCTCACGCACGATTACGAAAGCGCCGTATAGGTGTGTTTACGTACGTGCGTAAGTGCATGCGTGCGTTGCGTTGCGTTGCGTACGTGCGTATGTCACTTAGTCACTCTATCTTTCGGTGCACGCGTTCACTCGATCCTTGCACCGCTGCGAGTCCTGCACCAGGAAGTCGTGTCGGTGCAGCAGGCAGGCACTCCCAGGACGTGTCTCTCTCTCTGGCAATGTTCCGACCGAGCAACCCACCTTAGCACTGACGCTCTGCCCGTTTCGGGGGGGTGTTGTGGCGAGAGCCGTGCCTCTTTCTCTCACTCTCTCCTGTCTCCTCTCTCCCTCACGCCCGCAGACCCTCTCTCTCTTTCTCGCGATCCTCGCCGCCCGTCGAACACCATCCCGCTTCCACCTCCGCGTTCTGTCAATCTCTCTCTCTCGCTCCCTCGCGCCGTCTCTCCTACCCTACATCGCCTCGTTCTCCGCTCCACGACTAGAGTCTCTCTCCACAGTTAGGGCCCCGCCACACAAGCTACCCTGCGCCCCGGGAGCCAATACCAACCCATGTGGAAGCCTCGACGCGAGACGTCGGCGATGACTTGCGAAGCCGGCCGAACCTAGCCGAGCCGCCACCCCTCTTTCTCACTCGTCCTGACACCCTACTGCCGAGGGTGAGCCAACGAGCACCCTACCACGCAGGTGCCGCCCCTGAAAGCTCGCCAAGCCCGCAAAACACGACGACGCGCGGCCATGTGGCAGCACCGACAGGACCGGCTACGGGAACGCTCGAGCGGCACCGAGCCCGCACGATTCGCCCTCGATATAACGCGAGACCATGTGGAAACCTCGAGGCGGCGACGCGCCGACAGGAACGTAAACGCACCTCCGTACCCGTAGCCGTAGCCCTTCTCTCCATGCCCGGGTAGCTCGAATAAACGCAAGATCGTTGCTGACGTGAGATCGCATATCCTCGCGACGCCCACTTGCGTGATTGACGCTCGCGCGTGATATCATCGCCCGCTTCTGATTAACCCGCTTAGAGTAGCTAAAACTTGTTTGATGTATTAACGAACTTGGCATCGCGTCAAGCGCTTCCGCGATTTTACATCATCTCAATGCGACCTTAATTTTAATAAAAATGATTTAGCTCAGAGAGCTTCGTCGCGTAACTATTTTACCTGCTAAAAGTAAATTATCTCTATGTTCTACGTGAAAAAAAATCCTTGTAAAATATTTATATTCGTTGTAAAAAGAAATTTTTATGATTTATAAAACTATATTAATAATAACTTAATAATTAACATTCGATTTCTATTTATAAAGCCATCTGTGATGTAAACAATTTTAATTTGTACCTTATTGTACCTATCGGTATGTTATCCGTATTTTCGACATACTTGAACTTTAAAAATATTCAAATAATAATTTTTTTAATTAAATAAACGTTTGCGGAGGATATTTCAGGAATGTTCGCTAATTATATTATTTGGCCTTTTGATGTAAATCATAAATATTGCCGTCAAGCACTTTATGCCCTGAAATAGCTGCAACAATTCAAATGGGGGTGCAATTTTCCTCGTACATTACGTTCCGCGCAAAGGCCGAGTTCCATTACTTGATTACCGGCTTTCCGTCACGCTCGCGTTCCAAAGCGGGAAAATAGCTTGAATCCTTTAAACACACAGGAATCTTCGAAATACGCGCCGCGACGTGAAAAGGCTGTCAGTCGTTAAGCAATTTCGCAGTATCATGAAATAAAGCCGCTCGCAGCCATGTGGCACGGAACGCATATGCTACATATTAATCCGCCCATCCCTCTTTAGATTGGAAACGCGAAATTTCTAGATACGCTTCTCATCGCGGCACCATTGTTAACAGTAACTCGTCAAAGTGACAGGAATTCAGGCAGGTGATTAATGAGACGATTATGCGCCAAAAAGTTAGCCGTTCACGGTATATACTCTCTCTCGGTAGAAAAGGCCGATTCGCGTACGGCACTGAACACGAGGTTTGCCGAGAATCGGCGAGCCGCCCTGTATTCCCCATCTCTCTATTCCTCAGCATCTCTATCTTTATCTCCCTCGCCCCCACCCCCTCCCCTTTCTCCTGCTCTAGTCTGTGTGTTCAGCAACCCCGCGTTCTCTCCCCCCGACCGCCCCATCGTTGTTCTCTCCACGAGGTATCCTAGTCGATACTGACACTGCTGGTGCGAGGTCGACTCGTCAGAGGGTGCTGAAGGGAGTGCAGAACTGGAGACGAGGCGCGGGGGATGACGCGAAAGAAAAAAAAAAATGAAGGCGCTCCCGAATCTCACCCCTTTCGCCGTTATCACTCGAGTGTGTACGTCTCGTCCCTCTCTCTCACTCTCTCTCTCTCTCTCTCTGTCAATCTGTCCTGGTCCCGCTCCCCGTTTGTCTCGTCGCTCGAATCGCGCGATAGAAAACGCGAACACCTTATCCGATATCTCCGGATGTATCGAACATAACTTCGAGCTCTTTATCTTTCTCCCGTTTCATCGTGCACTTTTATATATCATGTCACGCTCATACTTTTGTACACGACGGCACCACTAACGCCGAGAGAGATTTAAGAGCATATTTGTTAAAGTTATGTGACGGAATCGTTTAATACAATATTCGATCGCGCCTCTCTCAGGCTCATCTTGTATTCTCACTGGCGACATCCTTATATTAGAATCACCGTGCATTCGATACGGACGTATTGAGCGTGTGCGTTCGCGCCATTTCTTGACCGTATTCTGGACGCTAAATGCAGCTGCTTCATTCGCAGATTTATTTATGCAATATGAATATCAGATTAGATGTAAAAATGGACAAGCGAGCCGTCGCGCTTTTAACCGCATTGAGGGGATCGAATACGCAATGAAAATACCCTATTCCTTCTTTCGTTTAGTTTGGCACTTTCTTTCGTATAGGCAACTTGGAAAGCTATTAATATGGCTGATCATTTAAAAATTATGAAGCTTAATGAGAACGTGAGAAAATTCTTCGTAATTGCTAAGAATAAAACACGTTTAACGATTTAGAAGTGAGTAGAAAGATCTGTCAATGGCTAGAATGGAAAAAAAAAGAAGTGGATATAAAAAGGATATCCGTAAAGATCTGAAAGCGTTTTCCAATATCTCAAATAGTTTCGAAATAGTTCCGCTCGATATTCTCTCCGCGTTATCAGATGTATCAGTCCTTTTATCTAACTAAATATATGTTTCCGTATATCTTATTATAAACGCGAAAGAATTTATAGAGAGTCAGATAAAAATCATACATCCACCAGGAAATTAAAACTGCGACGATTTATGAATTGGATGCCGATTTAATGAAAGCTCGGCTCGAGAGCTGGCTGTCGACACGACGTTAATCGGGGCAGAATGTTTCGAATTAACGAAAACGTCGGTTACATGCGAACTGTGCAAGACGACCTCAGATATGTAACGGCTTGCAGCACGCCGCGCCGGCCCTGATAGGGTATGTGTGAGGTATTTCCGGTAGCTGGTATCCACACGGATTCTCCAAAGTAAACGGTATGCGTGAAGTTCTTGTTTCGCGGCACCGACAGTAGAATTCCTCGAGGGCCCGGGCGATTGTGCGATGCACGACACACGGATGCGCGTCCCGCTTTTCCCCGGTCGCGCAATCTGATCGGGGCTTACTCGTGAAAATTCGATAGAATTCGAAACAGTTGGCGATGCCAATGGGTTTTCGCGCGCCGCGCGCGGGAGACACGTTCGAATGAGACATTACATAGATCAGCGATATCAATAATTCATACGCTCGTGAGACGGTGGCCGACTGTAAAATCGCGCCCGCAGTCTGCCATCAAGGTGTTCGATCGCGTTATACTGCGAGAAAAACGATTCCGCACACGTATCGCAAGAGGGCAAAAATCATCCATAGTTTAGTCCGAGGATTTAGCCCTCGTCGCGGCGAACAAGAGACGGCCTCGTCGCCTCCTTCCGCTTTCCGCTTTCCGATCGCATTTGGAGAAATCCTCTTTTATTAAGTCTTAATGGACAGGTTTTATAGAGCGGTGCATTGTGCCGGGTGACATGGTGCATTGCACACGAAATGCGGTTGCGACGTACGCGGAAATGCACTTTGCCGGCCGCGAATTTATCCGTATCTATAAAACTGCACGTTAAATCATACTACGAATTTATTGCGTGTTTATAGAATATTTTTAATCGCATCCCCCGGTTACCGCACGGAAACGATTTTACAACGGCACAATAAACTCTCGCTGTTCATTTTATAACGTGGTATAACCACGCTTTTATAATAAGCGTGGCAATTAAATTAAACTCTCGGCGCACCAACTTATTTTTTAACTCTCTTTTTTTTTCGTAGTCCGCAGCGCAGTATTATTTTCAAACAAATTTATTGAACAAAATTATTGACGTTTCCGCGCATAAGGTAATACTGCGAGAGCGCGAATGCGGAAACGATCTGGGAATAACTCGGCGCGTGCCGAATACTAGACCGTATTTCCCTAAGGTATTCTCAATTTGAAAGATAGATAGGCCGGTCCGAAGTATCGACATTCTCGATAGATTCGTTCACACACTCAATTATTCTAATCAAGAAATATAAAGGCCATTCAACAGGGCGACACGGGGAAAAAGAGCACCGGTATCTTTTGGCCTTAGAATCAATATTATATTAGCTGTTAAAACGCACAGGGATACAAAAAAAAAACAATTTTATGTAAACGTTACTTTCAAACGTATTTTAAAAATAATGTTTAAAAATGAAAGAATGAGTTTAACTTTAAAATTTTTTACTCATTGATTTAACCGCTGTTGAATCTACGAATAAAACTGTCCTCTCAAAAAATTCAATCGCAGGTCTATAATCTCGCAAAGATAAATAAAATCTCCAATCGGGATATGGGGGATTTACTGACTGATCGTAATTCGAAATCCATGTGACACTTAGATAAACATGTATCGACGTTGCAGAATATACATTCGCTATATAATGGCTATCGCGGTTTCAGTATAGCGACACAGGATTATGGTACCATAAGCATTATCGAGTTTCGTCATCCAGTTCCACTGAATAGGGTTGCCTCTTCATCGAGCTCCGGTGAAAATAAATCACCGGCCACATCGGACAATTCAATGTCGTAACGTTATCACGGGAGTTACGTGCACGTGGAGAGATAGGGGCTCTTTAACTTCCGTATTTTAATAACTCTATTCCAGTATCGCGCTAATGACAAAAATAAAAGGTCAACAAGGTCTCTTGCAATTAGACGCAACGACGAAAAATGCAATTATCTCTGGTATGCCGCCCAACTCTGTCTCGAGGAATTCTCCAATATAAAATGTTCCAATATCCACCCCATGTGCGTGTGTATTTCGCATTAACTTACTTTATATTTTGTTCCGCTATTTTCCGCCCGCTAATCGCCGTACCGGCACGGTCGTCGAATCAATTTTCGTCTGTCTTCATTTATACTCAAATTTCTACGATTCCCGTTTATCTTGCGAGATCTTATATAAAGAAGATATATCGCTTCAATATTTCGCATGACTTTGACAGAAAGGAAGAATTGGCTCAAGATATGGCTGCGAAATGAAGAGATTCGCCTTTCTTACAAATTGAATTACTCTTGCGACTTGTCTCATTTCACAGAGTTTTATTACGCTAAATTCTCGATTAATTTTAAAGAGATGTGGCAATAAATTTGCAAAGAAAGAACATGTCAGTTTATAATTTATACAGTATTTATATAGTATTAGAGATGGCAAAAACTTGACATGAAAAATTGTAAATGCCAAAAGTAATACCATAAATAAACCATAAAAAGAGATATTTTATCACATAACATCTTGAATGTTTAAAAAAATGGGGGAAAAAAATTTTCTCGAAATTCCCAGAGACGATGGATAAAATCGTTCTATCATAAACTGTAACTGCAGGGAAGTATACACGGAATACGAAAATGCACGGTAAAACAAATTATCAAGTCTTCGACTAGCACAGACACGCGCCTATTACCCCACGGGATCCTAAACTCCAATAACTGTTTCATCCGGAGGCATTTAAGAAGACGTCACTCGTGTATCCCGTTACCGCATTTTCTTAATTAAACATCACGAGGGCCCCTACCATCTATAATGGTGTTACCCCCCCTCCCCCCAAGCTACAATCTCTTGAGAGTGAATGTCGTGCTTTAACGTCGCTGAAAGATCAGAACTAGAGCGAATGATGTTGCTGACAGACGGACCGAGACGATGCCTTTGGGAATGCGAAGAAAGGAACAGACAGGCCGACTAATCCCTTGGTTCCGAGGAAGAAATGAGTAACGACTGTTTATCGTGAAATAATTTCTTTTACATGAGATGATACGCGAAAAGAATTCTCGAACGTGGCTGAAAGTAACTTTTCAGATATCTTTTCAATATATGTATAAAATATACATATCGCATAAAAAAATTTCCTTTTTTTAATCTTCATATCTTTCAACATATAAATTTCAAGTGATTTATGTATATTTAAAATAAGTAATTTATTCTATCACTTAATGAAGTTCTCTTGCATGCAAATATGCAATAAATGATCAAATTGAACAATATTACATATCAATTACAATGAATTCTATTTTATAGCTTCCTCTATTTCACGCAGCTTTGTATGCACATACTGTATGCACGACGAATAATTATTCCAAGAGTTAAATTACTAATCTGTCTTCTATCCATATTTCAAAAGGCCACAAATTTAAGTGATATACCTATTTGTAATATTCTTGTATACTTTTAATTGATAATTGTACTTTTTAAAATAAATTGTAACAGAGGAAATGCATTTATTATCATATCAAGAAGTTTATGAATATATTTTACTACTGTGTATTTATTATTCTTACGAATTTAAATTTTTATATATTAATAATTGCTGGGAAAAAATAATATTTATTATTTGCGATTTTTCTCATATTACATTCACATTTATGTCTTATTTCAATTATTTTTATAAATTTATTGCCTTTAAATTAGGATAGGATATAATTAAACACACTTACCAGATGCGCAGTAATAGCGCTGCATACCACATTGATCTGTAAAAATATAAATATATTTATAAATTAAAATGTCCAAAATAATTTGAAATTTCAATATTTTTAAAAAATAATTCTTGCATGCATTTAACTTTTTATTCTCTTTCATTTTTCTCATAAATTTTTTATATTTTGTAGTTTTTTCTAGCTTTTTTAATTAAATACGAAGATTGTTCAAACAGTTGCTGTGCAATTAATAAGAACACTATTGATCGCTTAAAAAATTAAAAAACGCGACTGATCATGCAACTCCTATTCTCTATTTTCGTAAGCTTTAACTGAATCCAGCGAAATATAAAAAATGTATAATATAATATGTTATAATGGTTATAATGTTTCTGTAACTAGTGTATGAAATATTCAATCGCGTGATTTTTGCAAAGGGAAACCGTTTAAATACACACAGGTAAATAACAAGTATACAGGTAAATAACAAAATAAATAACAAATTGCTCTCACCCAGTGGTTGCTCGCCCGAGCCCTTTTCCTCGTCCCTCGTCGACCGCTCCACCATGGCGCTCGCTCAACACTCGCGAAAAGCCGTTAGCTACGGTCGCGCAATACTTTTGTACGGCACCCCCGGCGTCAATCATTCGCGCGACGCGAACTTTATTATTCGGACGGAAAATCGATGCGGGGAAAAACATACGATCTCGCGAGACTACGATACACTCGACCCTGGTGATGTCCCGCGACGGATGTGTCTGGAAATCGCGAGGAGAACTCGCATGAATTGCGCGGTCAACTTCACGCGCCCAGGAGCAACTACCGCCGCGGCGATGCTACACCTGTTGCTCCCAACTGCACTTTCGCGTACTTTTCACATTTCGCATAACAAACAGCGTTCGCTCGCTGTTTCACGGCGATTAGCATCGCGGGACGTAGAGTAGATGAATCGGATGTACGAGTTAAAACTAAACGTTCACGGAACGCGAGATTTAGAAAATGCGACCGTCGCCCCCTCTGCTCGCGTGACAAATTTCGATCGAGCGCACCTCGCGAAATATTCATATTTAGAAGGCTACGTCCGTATATCGAGCTCCAAATATATATCGCACGAGTGTTGAGTACTGAGACACAATCAAATACGAAACTCGTAACGATCGCGCATACCGATTAAACGCGCCGCGATGAATAGATCCGTGCTGTATGTCCGCGACCTTCCGTTCGCAGTGACGAAAGAGCCGAGAGTCCTAGTGAGAAACGATGATCGAAAAGACGTCAAATCGATATATCGATACATCGATTCGACATCGATTCGACATCGATTTGACATCGATTTAATCAACCATTTCTCACTCTTCTGGGGAGTCATATTGCTCTTCATAACAACACATAATTTACTGTCCAAAAATACAAAGTAATAATTTTTATCATAATCTCCTATTCTTTGTATCTTCTTCATTCTTTATATCAATTTCTTAATAAAGTCGCCCCGAGAAACTGTTTCGAGAAACACATAGCTATCGATTCGATTAATTCACGATCGTTAGCCGCGCAGATAAATTAATCAGTAAATTATCGCGAAACATAACCGTAGGTCAGGGATCGGCAAACGGCGCTTAAGCGCGCTGAGCAATGGTGAAAATGGGGTGAGCCAGAGAGCGAATAAAGATCCGATTCGTACATTAATTAGTAGAACTCAACACCTGCGGGCGCCCGTGTCCGATTTTAACGCTTTGCCGATCCCTGCCGTAGATTAAATGATAGTCATTTCGAAAAATAATATGATATACTTGTGTTATATGTACATACATACAATACAATAACCGCGTGAATAACAATCACATATGTTACAAAAAAAAATAGAAAGAACGTACGCCGAGTGTTTTAATTGGTTTCTTCTCTTGATTTAACAAAATTACTTAGTTTTATTTTTCTCAGAGTATAACAAGCTGAAAGAAAAAGAATTTGAAGAAAAAGAATAATAACAATTTATATCATTTTTATTTTTGATTGTAAAACAGAGATAAATATTTTTTATAACTTAAATTTTCTATTAGATTTTCTCATTTTTCAAGAATAATAAATTAATCATTTAAATTTTTATTTCTAAAAAAATTAATAATCTACGTATAATATAAATTTGCTTTTAAAAATTACTTGTTAATACTTTATTAATTTGAGGGACATTCAAATAAAAAGTTGCTATAAACAATTTATATTAATTTATAAAATAAATGTTATTTGAAGGAAAGATCCATCTTACATAGAATACTACGTGCCACAAGTTTTAATCGAATTGAGTACATCTCCATATCTGTCTAATGAATTTTAAAAGTAAATTTTACTATGAATCATCCATCATATATTCTGGACCTCTGCAAGCTTCTTCTGAAAAAAGAAGTTTGCGAGTTTGCATTTTCCCGCTTCTTAGATACATACGTAATGCGGTAAGAGCGAAGCAGTTTCTATACGCGATCTCATAATGGAATTTGAAAAAAAAAAGTATACATCAAAGAAAAAATACGAGAGTGCCAACAGAGATGGAAAGATATAATTAAAAAGTGAAGAAGCGCGAGAAAAATTGAACGCGAACGTTCTCGAGTTAAATTAGATTACATGACGTGTACAACAATTTCTTTCTTTGGCAATCTCGCACTTTCCTTGATAATTCTAAATACGTAATATTCTAAGAGTTCATGAAAAATATTACATCACTTATCGATCTTAATTGAGGAAAGTCTTTAGCAATTTTCGAGAGCATAAAGCTGACGTACTATTTTCTCAAAGTTCAATTTTTTTCTATTTAACCGTCAGAACTCTCTTTGAAATGGATCAGTAAATTTTGAAATTCTTTATGAAAGAACCAGATGTTCTTGTTCGAGAAATAACTCTATCAGTTACATCGCAATT
Organism: Tetramorium alpestre; assembly: GCA_021460005.1. Taxonomy (NCBI): domain Eukaryota; kingdom Metazoa; phylum Arthropoda; class Insecta; order Hymenoptera; family Formicidae; genus Tetramorium; species Tetramorium alpestre. Next base: position 655,652 of record JAJVSH010000064.1, on the reverse strand, counting down.
CCGAAAGCGGGATGCTAACTTCGTAAGGGCGCCGACATTAAGCAAAAGTAACTGTCTCAACCGCCGGTAGTTGCCCTCATTTAGCATTGAACGGCACGACGCGGGTCTTGCAGTTTCAATTCCGGATAGTAGGCGTAATACTCAGTGATATCTGCACGGTGTGTCGCCGTCGTAAGCGAAATATGCATAATAAAGTTGAGAAGGTGTAACTCGATGCCGCACAAGCGTCTTGGGAAGCAGCTATTGCTGTCGGCTTGTTTTTGACGGCGTCAGCTAAATGGTCGATATTACTACTGCGAAACTGTGCGACTTGCTCGCAATAAAAACGTAAAGGTGTTTATGTTTCTTCTCGCGAACCCCATTCCGATCTTACGACAATTTCGTCCGCGTTTTTCGAAAACACTTCGGGCGAAGACATATTTCTTAAACTCGAACGCATTCGCGCATAAAGTATACTTCGATTAGAATCGAATCTGTTATTTTTCTTTCCGTTTGAAATCTACAATTCTCTCGTTGGTTGTTTAAACGAGAGTCTCGCGTTAAGAAAAACATAACGGCGATACCGTAAAAATGACTGTAAAAATTAACAATACATTGTTTTCCTCGTTACAGTACGAACTGGATATCAGCGCACCATAAGGGGTGGATAATTATACTTCCCGTCGGTCGCGCAAATTCAACATCGAACAGAAAGAGAGCTAATCGACTGCGCAAAGAAATGAATAAAAATATCGGCGCGTGACACACATTGCACATCGTACAGAAGAAGAGCATGAAGACGCTGTTTTAACGCAACGCTGCGCAATGATCAGCCAGGCGTGATACGTGACGACGTCCCACCTTCGGAACGCCGCTCGTACACGTATATAGCAACGGGTGTCCCGAAAGGGGTCGCCATAATTTACAGAGAGCGCGCAAACACTCATTTAAACTCCAACACCGCTCCAGCCCCATTATCTCGGGGTTAAAGGTGGACCCCCCGCCGAAGAGCGGCTCGGCGAACGGCGGATACGAACAGTCGTTGAAACGGAGATAGAGCGGAGATGTCGCGCTACTACTACCGACTGCTCGCAACGGGGCCGCAACGGGGGAAATCTAATAGCGAACTATAATGGGGTTTCGGCTTATCTCGCAGCCCTGAAAGTTTTCCTCCGTGCCGCGGCGGCGCGGAGGGGATGGAACGGACGAGAGCGAGTCGCGCCGTGGGCCGAGGGAGCGAGAGCTCGCCTGCGATGTGTGAGGCCACATTAATTACCGCCACGTCCCGAAGACCAACCATTCCCGACGTAACCGTCTCTGCCAGCCTGCGATTATGTCCAGATTGTGCGCTGTATCGCGACCGTATCTCTCCCTGTAGTCTCCCCGTCCCTCTCTCCGTTCTCCAATTCGCGTTTTCTCACGGTCTACCCTATCTTCGTGCCGCGGCGCTTGGATGTCGAAAATTTCAAACACGCCGGTACAACTTTCGCCGTGATTAAGGAAGATCGCCTCTGCCTGACGCCAGATTCTACGCAACGGGGGTAGTCTGATTAATAATTCGTGGCATGGGCACGAGGGGAGAAAAGGGCGAGGGTCCTGCGGGTTCACTTTGCCGGGAGTAGTTGCCGAACAGCGGGTAACTGTCTTCCACTACACACGCGGAAGAACAAAACCGATCGCTGTCGTGTCGTCGGAAACTTCAAACGCGCTCGGCTAACTTTGCCGCAATTAAGGAGTAAATGGCGCAATTTTGGACGCTCCCCGGGCAATACGGCAGTTGTTTGGTCTGGCGCGACGTCGACCAGATATTCAAATCGAAAGATTTAAGGTTGCGCACACGAACGGAAGACGTATCGCGAGCGCGACGTAATATTGTTGAACGAGAACAATTGCGAGAAGGGAGAACGATGTGTCAAGTAAGGGACGCGAGTTCCTCGCGCCGTATGCGCGCAAGTGTGCTGCACATCCCGCGAGATCCGTCGACGCGATCCGCATATCTGTGTATCCGTGCAAGTACGAGACACGTACATACACAAAACACTGCGACCCTATCCGACTCGAAGACGTTACGCTCTTGAGAGCGGCGGTCGCAGTTTTCTCGCTGGTGGTTCACCGAGCGGTGAGCAAGGGGGACGAGAGGGTGAGGGAAATGCGGAAAAACAGTCACGTTTATCATGGAGCTCGGAAGGCAGAATAGCGCGAGGTGGATGCGGGAGGTAGCGTAGGAGAATGGCCTACGCATAAGAATAAAGTGCTGTAATGTACAGTGTCTCTCGCCCCTCGCCCGTAAAGAAGAATGCTAAATGTCTGGCTGGGCGGGAGCACTCGACACAATGATTTCATTACGTAAAGTTCGCACGAAGCGCGAGCCGGTGACATTCTTTATTGTCGTCGGTCCGTCATTTCTTTTAATCCATCTGTTATTAAAATACGATCGTAATAACGGCTGGATTATAATAATCAACCACAGGATGTGCAGGATATGATAAATAAATATTCCGCAAATTGTGGGTGGGGGCGTGACGAAAAGATTATCGTTTCATCTTCCTTTCCATTTACTTGAGAGATTTACACCTAGAAGTACTTACTTTATGAGCAAAGTAAATTTTAGAAAATTATGAAACGAGAAAGTAGAAATACGGTCATATTTGAACATCACGGACAATTTAAAATAATGTTAACGCGCACAAATAAGAAAGATCGCAAAGTATAATGTAAAGTGTATGTAATGCACACACACGAACACATATATGTAAGCTCGCAGGAAAGAAAACTAACTACCAGTGACCCTGACACTCCAAAATGGATTTGCGCTAACTGTAATACTCGAGAAAATAAACCGGTTTATCATCGAGCTTTGCTACATATACAGAAAAAATGAAATTAACATGAAAGTAACGGGGTAATTAAATTACCAGGTAGAATTGCCGTGAAAATAAACTTCTACCTCATAAAAATCAAATTAGTGAAATGACAAAACATAATTTTCTCGTTTTCTCATGTGAAGCGTAGCTCGCTCTCTCTCTCTCTCTCTTTTTCTCATGAATTAAATGTTCACTCCGGCTATAGCGTTCTCTTGTTAAATAATAGACATAACGCAGAAAGTAATATAAACATGAGAGAAAGAGAGAACTGTGACATTCGCCGGGAAAGGGCGTAGTACGCCCAGGAAAGTACGCCGAGGCCCGGTCAACGCGTCCGTCTTTTTCCATCGCGAGGCGCCGCAGTAGAAATCGACGAGTTTGCGCGACACGGGTGCTCCTGCAGCGCGCAGAGGCAGAACGGACCACGCTGGTACATGCGCAATGGTGTATTGATCCTGCAAATTTCAGATGCACGTATCAGCATCCCAGTGGTCCAGCGGCTGTACACAATGTCATTTCTGCTCGACGTTCTTCCGGCGTTTCGCGAGCGGAACGATCCGCGCGAGTAATGCGAGCCGGACCGGAGTCCGCCCGGGGTATCGCCGATTGATAAGCGCGCGCCGGAGAACCGAACGTACCCCCCCGATTCACGGCAGATTATGATAGACAAGAAGGGCACGGGATAAAAGCACCGTATTTAGAGAACGGGAAAACGAGGAGTCCGAGGAGACTAAAGCGCAAGTATGCCACGACCGTTTAGATTACGCTTGATACACGTATATACATGCCCGGCTTCGATACTCGTAAATAGTTGCTCGGTGAACAAAATAATCGATAAGCACTGTGAAAATATAGACGCAATAAACAGTTTTCATATTCGTTTCAGAATATATGATTTCCTGTGGATATAATTATAAGTGTAAGAGCGACAATTGTGCGCATGGGAAGAAACATTTGAATTTACGTTGAAACATTGCGAGAAATAACAGTATTGTGCCGAAATATTTTTTTAGTATCACTTTATAGAAATAATGTACTTTTTAAACTTTCACGTGAATGCATTTATATAATATTTCAAATTTTTGCAACACAATAATTATTAAATACAATCTGTTAATTTATGTTATAATAATTCCAACAGGAGAAAATTACAATACTCGAATACGCCAAGAGAAAATTGTTACAAGTTTAAATCCGTTATTGAAGAGCTCGCAAATTTTAGTTTGCACACTAATATCTCAATAAAGACTTGATACACTAAAATACTTCTCGTAAAAATTAATACGGACAGACGGCTGTGCTTAATGCAACAGGTTCATAATTCTACAACTAACAACTCGCAAAGCTCAGTTAAGCCATAGACATAGCGTTGTAAATACTAATTAAATTAAATCGTAACTTCAGCCGTGACAGTCGAGTCGTAAAGATATGAATGATAGTTAAATAAAAAATAAAAAATATAAGGTAATCTGGATAAAAATTCTTATTTAATTCTGTTTATCTTTTAGATAATAAATTATTTATGTCATTTTACAAAATATAGTTTTAAAAAAATGCAGCAAGAAAAACAACTAAATTTGCATTATTATAATGAATGTTTATGTATATGTATATATATATATATATATAATTTTCAAAGTATTAAATCTGATTGTTTTTAAATTTTAATATCATTCTCGGATTTTTCATAAATATATAGATCAAATAAATCAGGAAACCATGTGTTGATTTACTAATATTTCTGTACAGGATGCTTTTGATGAGCCTTGTTTAATCGCACGTTTGATTGCAAGGCAAAATGATGTTCTCTTTAATCATCCTGATCCTTTCGGTGGGGATTTGCTACAGCAATCCAGACGCTAAGAGACTTTATGATGATCTGCTCTCAAATTATAATCGGCTAATTCGACCTGTATCCAACAATACTGATACTGTTATTGTAAAACTAGGGCTTCGTCTCTCACAACTGATCGATCTCGTACGTAGTATAAATATTTTACAAAACAAATATAATTACCGTCATCGAAATTTATTATTAATAAGTTACATATTGTAATAATGTTTATATACAACATATATATAAATTACATATGTAGAAAGTACGGAATGCCTTCTGTACACATTTAATAAAAACTTTTTTTATTTACAGAATTTAAAAGATCAAATCCTAACGACGAATGTCTGGTTAGAGCACGTAAGTGTCAAATTATATTAAAAAATTCCAACAACTTTTAATTGCCGTCGTGAGATTACGAGCCAAAAAATCAATATGACCTAAACTGAATTAATAACTTCAGGAATGGCAGGACCATAAATTCCAGTGGGATCCCTTGGAATACGGAGGTGTCACTGAACTCTACGTGCCCAGCGAGCATATATGGCTGCCCGACATTGTACTTTATAACAAGTACGTGATGCTGCGTGCTCTAGTACCCGTTTATCTTTTTTACGATTATCGCGATCAGAAAATATAAGCATGATGCACTGCAAATTGCATTCCTTATTTTATTGATTCTTCATCCGAATATATCGTGAATTATAGGCGCATCAAAAATTTATAAACGCATCAATTCGAAACAACGAGCCTTATTTTCAGTGCGGATGGAGAATATGGCGTGACAACGATGACTAAGGCCATTCTGCATTACACCGGGAAGGTGCTTTGGACCCCTCCGGCAATTTTTAAATCTTCCTGCGAAATAGACGTTAGATACTTTCCCTTCGATCAGCAAACTTGTTTCATGAAATTCGGCTCGTGGACGTACGATGGTGATCAAGTAAGTAAATCTATTATTTTGATACAACAAATTATACAAACAGCATCTTTGTGCATGTTACAGTCAATATTCCGTATGATATTTTGAAAGACAAAAAATATATCGATTAAAAAATTAAGTTAACAGCTCAAAGCGGAGTTGAAATTACACGTCTAAATTTATAATTATACATTGTTAATATAATTATTGTTTTTTCGATAATTCACGCACCAATAACCGCATTGTACTCTCAATGCCCTTCATTAACTCCACATTATTTTAATTATGTTGTCGAGAGTTCTTCATCAATTTTTTTGTATTCATTAAAAAAAATTAATCCCTAGTGCGTCATAAATTTAAAAATATCTTCTTCAGATCGACTTAAAGCATATTAATCAAAATGTGGGCGACAAAGTCGAAATAGGTATCGATCTGCGAGAATATTATCCAAGTGTGGAATGGGATATATTGGGTGTTCCGGCGGAACGTCATACAAAGTACTACCCGTGTTGCGACGAGCCGTATCCCGATATTTTCTTCAACATAACTTTGCGTCGAAAAACGCTGTTCTACACGGTGAATCTCATAGTGCCGTGCGTCAGCATCTCTTATCTATCAGTTCTGGCCTTTTATTTGCCGGCCGATTCCGGCGAGAAGATTGCGCTCTGCATCAATATCTTGCTATCCCAGACCATGTTCTTCTTACTGATATCCGAGATTATACCATCCACGTCGCTGGCATTACCATTACTCGGCAAATACCTACTCTTCACAATGATCTTAGTCGGATTTTCGGTTGTGATAACAATCATTATTCTAAACGTGCACTATCGCAAACCGAGCACCCACAAGATGGCACCTTGGGTGAGACGGGTCTTCATCAGAAGATTACCGAAGCTGCTTCTGATGAGGGTGCCCGACGAGCTTCTCAACGATCTCGCCGCGCACAAGATACACGGAAGAGGAAAATCGGGGAAAAAAAGCAAGTTTAATGCTGCTATCGCGGCTGCGGTGCAATCATCATCGATAGTATCCTCGCCGGATTCTGCCCGTCATCAACGAATCGATGGTACGATTTTTAAAAATTGAATGAATAGATCTTTATTATTCATATCGTGATATTATTCATATCTTTATTATTCATTTTATATTTTTTTATGTATTAATTAAGCAGTCGAATAAATAGAAAATGTACCAATACGGGCTGAATCTTTTTGTGCCTAATAATAATCAATTAAAATTATTTGCGCGACGTTGGAAGAAAAATATCAACCGGATGCAATAACGTGCTCATATGTTTTTACATTATACATTGTAAAGAAATGATTACATGTAATTATCGCTATTTCAGGTTGCAACGGTTTGCACAGGACTGCCCATAATCGATTCCTAGTCGGCAGTTTAGGATACAATGGACTTTCAACGGTCATGTCCGGTCTTGACGAGTCACTGAGCGATGTAACGCCAAGAAAGAAATATCCCTTCGAGCTGGAAAAGGCTTTACACAACGTCATGTTCATCCAGCATCACATACAGCGTCAGGATGAATTCAATGCAGTAAGTAACTTTCGGAAATCCTTCAACCTTCAATAATACAAACAAAAGAAGTAGAACCGAAAGGCAATTATAATGCAACCTAAAAGAAAGCATTTAATACCTTATGTTTTTGAAAATACGAAAACATTAAATCGACGTGTATATGTAACTGAAAGAACCAATTTTAATAGAGAAAAAATTTGTATAAAATTATTGTTCTCTGTAGTATATGTTCTCACGTACTCTCTCTCTCATTTAGATACATCTCACATCCTATATACTGATTACTATGTTCTCCGTTATGTCATTGCAGGAGGATCAAGATTGGGGTTTTGTCGCGATGGTTCTCGATCGCCTCTTCCTGTGGATGTTCACGATAGCTTCAATAGCCGGAACCTTCACAATTCTATGCGAAGCACCGGCGCTCTACGACGACACGAAACCGATCGATATGGAATATTCTTCTGTTGCTCAACAGCAATACCTGCCACAGGGTCAAGAGTTGCTGAAGACTATCGTATCGTAGGCATATTCGTTAGGGCACGCGCGATGTGTTTCTAATGCATTATCAACATAAAGGGAAGCGGCGAACTGTCTTTCCGAATATAGCAAAGTTGTGATAGGTCATGGCCGTGGAACCGAAGAAACATCTCCAAACGCGAAATGCAGTTCGCGATCGTTCATTATATATTACGATTCGTATACTTGAAACATTCAAATTATATCTAGGTAAATTACGATCCTCGATTTTAAGGCATATATATGGAATATAGTTACAACGCTAGTCTTATTCGGTTCTAGGAACTGGCCTAATGATATAAACGTGATTTAATTCCGAAACAGACAATTCGCTGACTTGCCTTGTGTGAGCGACGATTACAACACGATTATATTCTCGAAACAAATTGTATTTGTATCTACTATTATACGCGCAAATAGTGCGCGACTCGTTCTTTGATAACGTCTATTGATGTTCGCAGTGTTACAGCAGGAGACGATTCGCAATAGGTATCATTTGTAAAACTTTTGGTAACATTGGTTACACAGACGATATATAACGGTGGTATCTTATCCGCACACCAAAATTTAATTATATATAGGACAAATTTCATGCTCCAATTAATATCTTCCCAAAGAGCAATCGATTCATATATGTAGCGTAGTTTTTCGATAAATTATAAACAAAACTTTTTTCATTACGAGAACACATATATACTCGAGTTTGTTCGATATACTGATGTACGCATTAAAAGAAAAAAATAAAAATTAAAAAATCAAAAGTTCATTTAGTCTTTTTCTTAAATTAAATAGGAATATGCGATATATATTTCTACCTTAACTAAGCAAATACGAAAAACTTCGCGCTTAACTGAATATACATATTTTATTATTTTATCTATTATACAAAAGTTGTATGATACAATATTTGCGTAAATACGTGTGGAACAAACGGAAAGTAGATAGGACAAAATACATTTATACGCAGACTAGTTTAATATCTTAGTGCCTGAATTTAAAATGACGTACTCGTTTAACTTGAGATAAATGAAGGAGTTATCAGAATAGTGAAAGATTTCAGCAAATACAAAAATATATTACACGCTTAATACACCAAAGAACACATGAAAGTCAAAATTATTAAATTAATAAAAATCATTATTTAATCAAAACAGTAAATTAATTAAATCACGATTTAATTATTGTTCTAATTATTTATTAAAAATTCAATATAAATCCTTGGAAACCGAACATTTCTAGTTCCAAGTATTAAATTTTTTACTGAAATTATTTAATTATATAATTAAATAGAACATATTGACTTGTAAGAACGTTTGACTTCAAGATTTATATTAGAATCTACATATTTTAAAAATAAAATATTTCTTCGTATAAAACACACCAAAAAAACAAGGATAATGATTAATAATTACTTTACTTTTACTGGATTATATACTATGTTATTTACTGCTCTCATTCTCTGGCACCATAGAAGACGTATTCTTAACAAATGTATCGTCATCGCAACGAATAATAAAACATACATAAGCTATCATTTAATATCAGTATTAATTAAGACTATTTACAATAATATTAATAGTAATTCGGAAGAACAGAATATTCTAAAAATATTAAAAAAAATCTATTATGATAATTATATTTAAAATTTTTTCCTAACGCTATTATTCAATACATAATTTATATAAAATTATAGGATTCTATTTCTTTATTCTTTGAAACTGTAAAAAAGTAGGAATAGACATTATTTAATAAATAAATTTTAAACTTCAAAAAATAATCGGCTAAATGTCGTGTATTCAAATGTATGATTAATTAATTCGTCTCTGTTTGTATATAATAGCTGTCATTGGTTATTAATTGCTAACCATTTAATTAAATTTCATTTAATTGAATTAAATATAAACTTATCAACAATCATTACTGAGTAGACAGAGAAGAAATAGATATAAAAAGTACTGTTTAAATTCTATATCTATTTCTTAGTTTGTGAATTTCTACAAAGCAGTGCTCCTTAATTAACAAAGCATTACTCATTTTATAATATTTGTAAAATGTTATCGCTCGAAAATAATCTTTAAAAAAATTAGCAAATGTGTAATAAAAAGCTCTCATTGCTTAGGAAGAATATTATCTCAATATAATAATAAACTGTAATAATTTAATACTGCTTGAAAAACAGATTTCTTTTTCTATAACAATGAAACTTAAAAAAAAATTAAATTAAAAGATATAAAATGAGAAATTCAAGTAATTGAGAAATACTGCTATATATTTTTTGAACTCTTCATCAAAGTCGTTTGTTGTGGAATGTTATTTATCCGGCTATCTAGACATAATAGACAGAATTATGTCACATGTAAGATATGAACAATGCACAGGTTAATCTTCCTTACTTATCTAACTTATCATGGATGTCGAAATACAAAACTTGTAATCGACAAATTCTTTCTCCACAATGACGTTTTGATAAGACTTTAGACGCCATTATAAAATCAACTACAGTACAAACAAATATGCAGTCTTAATATAAGTATAAACATATTATCAGATCAGAATCAAATTAAATAATAAAATTTTATATCTTCATAACGTCTTCAAACAGGAAGAATTATCAAGAATAAAATTGTTATCCTTGCAGTTAGAATATTAAACTATAAAAAATGCAACTATCAAAACATACATGTAATGCGATTTCGTAGGACAGATAACTATTCTTAAATGTTAATATAATCGATAAATACAGCAAATGGAAGAAAAGGAAAATAAGAAAATAAAATATTCAAAAAAATTTTATTCGTTGAGTTTATAAGTTATCTCAAAAAAAGATGCATTTTGTTAATGAGAATAGATGGAAGTGAAGAACATAATTACATTCTCAAGTCAATGTAAAAAAATCGGACAATTAATATGAAATTCGAATCATACATTTTAAAATTAACATACTTTTAAAATTGAAAGTAAAGGTTAAAAAATGAATATTCTAATAAAGCATGGAAGACTGTTGGGATTTCCAAAGCATCATAAGAGAGGATAGAAAAGATGGAAAAGAGTTTGAGAACTCGTGGATCTTTTGATACAACATGATAGAATAGCTACTAAAACTTAAATAACATAAGCCAGAGAAAGTTCGATCCGGCACTGAGAAATATTAGATTATCCAAACTATATTTCTCAATCTAACTTAGGATAAAGAGAGTCCGGAATATAACGGATAATGCCGCAAGACGTAGAACTTCCTCTTTAAAAAAAAAAAATCTCTCTTCTGCTGCCCTAGTGCTTATCAGTTTTATTTCAATAATATTATATGCATAGATATAATTTTTTTTAATAAAATTGAAAATAACTTACACATTCTTATTACGATAAACGTTTGCAAATCCTTTTTCATTGTACGCAAAAATATATGTTCTTCTTTATAATATGCTTACATAATATATATTCAGCTAAATATCCGCAGAGGCACGCTTAGATATATATGCTTCTGCTCCCGCATATCAAGTTTCATAAAGAGATAATTAGAGTATGTTCTTTATAAACACTATTCTTCGCGAAGTTGTGTTTGGTAATACAAAAATAAAAATACACGAGAATATTAGTTTGGACACGAAATAAGGCAGCTTTCATGGTTTACGTTATTCTCTGTTCTCTACTTTTGTAATTATGAATATCATAAAAAATAAAGGGAAAAGATAAGGATTTCATCATATTTTAGAAAAACAAAAGTGATCACATGAATATACAGAATATACAAAAATTATACATACAAAATTATATATACAAAAAATATAACTGAATTCACTAAGCATATGTATAAAATTCTTCCTCTTCTTCGAGTACCGTGATCAATTTTAACGATCGTTGGCGAACCGTTCTGCATATATCTGTGTATCAGATATATGGAATTTACAATTTAATACTGATTCCGAATGGCTTTATGTAAATTATTATATTTATTATAATTATGTAAATTATAATTTATTATAATTATTATATTTATAAAATTAATATTATACATAAAATAACTACTTAAAAAAATATTCTCGAGAAAAAAAAATTGATTTGAAAATTTCTGTTTTACGCAAAGCAATGAAAGTGCCTAAAANAATTTTCATGTCCAATTTTCCAACGATAAAATCGTATATATAATTTTCATTTTACATTCAAATTCTAAGAATTGCAAGACTTCTATATAATATATGAGATTGTTAATGATGTTTAAAATAAAATTGAACTCTTTATTTAAGTAAGTTTTATCAAGAAACTGCACAAATTTAATATTTAAATATTGAAAAATATTAATTTTATATATAACTGAAATAAAAAATATCAAAGTTTATTATGTACAATTTTTATGAAAAAAGGGAAAAGATAAGGATTTCATCATATTTTAGAAAAACAAAAAGTGATCACATGAATATACAGAATATACAAAAATTATACATACAAAATTATATATACAAAAATACAAAAAAATTTAATTTTTGTATTGTATACAAAAATTTAAATTTTTTTACAAACTTATTCACAAAAAATTTTTTATAAAAAAAATACCAATTTTTTTGTACATATAAATAAGAACATGTGTTTTTACGAAATATACGTCTTTCTTTATAATCATACTTTATATCACTTCTTGCTTTTCAATTGCATACTATAAAGTACTTCATGTTACACTAACAATCTACATTATTATATAAAAGTCTGTGATATTTATAATATTCATGTCATGTTTAATTGTCATACGATCTAGAGTTTACTCGTCTATATCTATAAGACATCATACGACATGTTAGATCAATCAAGACTTGATTTTGATAAATTATTTGCATATTGTAACACAATGATCTTTTAAAGTTTGAAGACTCAAGCATATAACTTACGTTCTCAACAATCCTTCCTTTCTGCAGTCCTTAATATGCGATAAACGAAGAGTATCGAGCAGCTCTTTATAGGATTGTAAAGTGTCTCGATACGCGGGAGGTTGGAATACCTATGTATGTGCGCACGTCATCTTAAAATCAACCTTTCCACGTGCCAATGTAATTCTTGCAGTTTGGACAGAAGTGATGAACGCTCATGAAAGCGTTCATGCAATATGGCAGGCATGAGCAGAGGCAGCATCTGAAACAAAAGAATTCAAAATCTGTAATTAAAGCTATTTATAAAAATATTTACAATTAAATTTATTGCTCATATCATATTCAATTTATTCAACAAATAGCTACATTTCTAGCACTACAATATGCAATTAAATTTTGTAAGAAATTATATCAATTAATAATAATTGATTTTTAAGAATGATAATTTACATTTCGACAGCTACTAAGTATATAAAAGTAAATGCGTAAAAGATTTTTTACGTGTTTCTATACTTATAAATAAATTTAAGAAAAATTAACAAAATGAGACAAATGAAAAATTCTTCATGGGATATGACCGATATAATATCTATAATAAACACGAATTACAAATATGTACAAAACAAGTTTTATCACTCACCCAAGTAAGCAGAGTATGATGCAGCAAATGTGAGCACTCGGCTGATGATCCGATATTGTGGTAGTTTTGATATCGGCGTGACACGTCGGACAGGACATTTTCACTGCATTCGGCCCTAGAGCGTATACGATATGATGATGCATGATAGTCGGAGGTATCCGTATTTCCGTCTGTGGTACGGAGTTCAAATCGGCATTGGGACGCGGTTGTGATGTCGAGTGGCTTGAACCCGGATAAACTGACGGTGTAGGCATTGTTGTTTGATTTGGTGGTTGATTGTCTGAAATTATATAAGATTTATATAAGGTTTACTCTATTCTATAAATTGGTTTTTCATCATAAAAAAAAGTAAAATCAATACAATTTATATATAAAAAAATAAATAAAAAATATATATAGAAACAACAAGAGATTCTCAAATTTACAAATAAAAGCATTTTCCACTTTGAAAAGTTTTGAAATGTGAGTTTTTTGCTTCAGTTAATTTTACATTATCAAAAAGCGTCAAATCCAGTTTGTATATCAAAACATCACGTACATGGCATGGGCATTTGTACTGGTGCACCTCCCAGGGGATACGGTGTAGGGACAACTGGAGGGTGCGTAGGTGCTCCTCCTGCGTTAGCTATGGCTTCCTCGTAAGACGGTGGAGCCGTTGGAAGAGGGGCCGAAGGTGGGGCGTTAATCACTCCAAAACCTAAGTTCTTCTCCATTTTCTAAAAAAAGAAATAAAACAGTTTGTCAACAACAATTATTACGTCCAAATAATGATATATATTCAAATACCAAAATTACACATAAATTTTTCTTCACAACATTCAAAGTAATTTTCATATTTTTCATAAATATATTTTTTGGCAAACTTCATATTTTCTTTTTGCCATTATGTTGTAAATTTATATAAATAGAAATTTCTTTTTTTATTACTAGATAAACATGTATCATCACGCAAATGAAATTTTACGTGATGTAAAAATTATAACAGTTCGATAGTTATATAAATAATAGTTTTATAATTTCATAATTCATTTTCGTGTAATTTAATAAAATAACAAATCAAATGATCCGGTTCTCCCTTAGTTTCTGCATGCGTCGCGAAAAGATATGCGAGGATAATATTGAATACTTTATCTCTTGTTAAGTGCTTTATGTTTGCATTACACTTGCGAGGCTGCGTAAATTTATTACTTATCTGCAAAAAATCGAATGAGATTGTCAAGTGTCATGGTCGCTCGTAATTTCTTGACAGTGCACATATGATTAAAATACATTTCTCCCTCCACCCTCACCGTCGTCGTACATAAAAAAAATTAACGTTAATGCGCTCGAACGAATTTCTCGGAAGATTTATACATAACTTATACATAATGCATGTTTTGCGGTATTTTACCATCGATTTTATCCACGTGTTTATGTAAGTAAGGCAACATTATAACAATCCATCGCGTAAATTAAAAGTTATAATTATTGCAATCATGCTATTATCGGAGACCGATAAATCTTTACACGCAATACTCGCACGCTGTTAAATATCCTTATAAATACTAAGAAAATAACATTCTTATTTCGTTTTTAATATAAAATCTAAACATTAGGGAGTTTTAAAATTCGAATTCCTTCTTATTTACCGACGAATATAAATTGTGCTTTAAAAAATTCCTTTGCTTATAAATAACTACTGAGAAATATAATGTTTAAGAAAGAGAAGATTCTGCATTTATAAATAAGAAGAAAATGTGACAAATCTCTGCATATATGTATAAATATAGATATTCGATACTTTGATTTCCAGATCCAGTGATCTTTAAGTTGTTTACATGAAGAAAGAGGAAACTATCTGCGTAGCGCATACGCAAAAAGATTTGAAAAAACATCATTATTATGGAAACGTTATTAAGATAAAAGATCACGGTATATGTAATGAGATTCGCAATAATATTTAAATGTATATAACGAACGAGCACACATTTACGCGCCAGCGCGCGAATAGAAAGTTGGGCGGATGTTAAGTAACAGAGACACGATACATATTTGCCAGCGGAGTCACACGTAGAAAGCTTAGAATCCCGAGTGCATGCCGGTGCCTCGTAATACTTTGGACGGAGAGATTACGATATCTTACAATTAGTTTAAAGTCAGCACGTCTGAATAGCTCGCAGATTCATTTACGCTGCTGCGTGAGGTGAAATATGATCTACATCAACGTGATGTAATACTGAGAACTGCACGAAGAAGTCGTTTTTTTACTGTTTCATCAGTAACTTTCATTTAAAATCAACTTTAGAAGAGTTTAACCATCGAAAATAGATATTTAGTTAAAAATGCGATAATTCCATAAATGTAATATGTTTTATTAAATTAAATCCAGCAGATTTTACGCAAAAAATTTTCTTAAATTTCAGCGTGTTTATTTACACGTGTATTATTTCAGAGAATTGTTATTTTGCGAGAAACTCTCTGCAAAAGAATAATTTCTCTTTCTCATATATCGTATTTTTAATCAAGCGGAATGAATTGTTTCAATTTCTGGCGTTTCCGCGTTATTTAAATGCTTCCGCTAGAAAATGGAAAACTATACGCGCTATTAGCGGATACAGAGTCGGATTTTAAGTAAAGCCTCCGTGAAATGAAATCGTAATGTGTTTTTAATTGACAGCGAATACAAACGTACGAAACGGAGATGAGATTATTACGGGGCCCGTTACAGAGAATCCCTATCGCTGAAACGTTTCCGCGTTGTGATTTCCCCAGAGCTTCTACGATCGCACGCTCCTTTCTGATCGGATAAGAATGAAACAATAAACTATGTGTAATACGAATATAATGGAAATGAATAGTCTCACTGTCTATTTTGAAATAAGATAATAACAACGCAAAATTATATTGATATATAATTATATAACTTATTTCAATTCATCTTATTTAAATTAAATTTATTTATTTAAATATTCTCCTTATAAAATTTTTAACGTTACATATGCCTTATTCTTTCACTATCAAAATCTCCTTTAAACACTTATGAAAATTATGATATCGTATTATATTTGGAGTATTTTATATATTTTCTTTCATTTATAAAAAGAGAAAATTAATTCTAAAGAAAGTTTAATAAAGCTGATAAAATAATAATTTTATAAAAGTATACTTCTACTAATCTATTATACATTTGTTTATATATATTTATACAGAAAAATGAAAATTATAAATTATAAACTAAAAATTAGAATTATAAATATTTATGTGTATAAATTTTTATCACAGCTGCGTTATATAAAAAATATTATACAAATACATAAAGTACTCCAAATATTATGCACCATAAATTTTCACAAAACACTTAAAAAAAATTTTGACAGTATAAAAAGTATACGCATATTAATTTTGCAAGGAAAAAAAACAAAATTAAATGCTTACTTTATATTTGATGCTTACTCATAATCGTTATCTGGCTCATTAACACTTATCTGACTTTCTAACGTGAGTCATCTGGATTCTCGAGAAAACTGGCCAATCAGTTTTCTTTTCGTGTGTTTCAAAAATTTTTCTTCTCATAAAATCCATCCAAATCATTAACAACAAAAAAAACACATATTTACACAAAAGTTATGTGCCCGAAATCAATTTTGATCGAGCGAGGGCAAAAAATGAAATCCACCTCATAAACATATAAATTTCAAATTAATGTACAGATAGTTGATAAATAATTCGCCCGTACATCGCGGCACGGGCGATGCGTGCTCCTTCAAAATTCATGGAAATCTCCCGTCGGGAAATAGGATTTCCTGCGCGATTAACATAGGTACGCGATCAGCTTGCACGCGTCCCTCGATCGCGACGTTAAGCATCGCGGGCAAGGTGAGCGACGCGTAACAAAGAGACCACAGCCCGTCGCGAATGAGAGACGCCTCGTCTCTCCTCGCGGGAGGCACGAGGTAACCGAGGCAGCAGCTCATGTACTCACCGTTGTGTCCTACGGGCAAATTAAGCAACCGTCCACGTAATCGTCCGCGAATTAGGTTATCGTCCCTCCGCTTGGTCGGGCGCAGAGAGACGTCGACGGCGACGACCGAGCGACGAGGCACGAGAAAACTGTCACCGCCACTCGTGTGCACGTAAACGCGCCACTCGCGTGTTTATTCCTCACTTTGCGAGGAACGAGAGCGAAAGGAAAACCGTTGACGCGTCCCGTTCCACCACGTTCGTCGCGATCGGGACTGACGACGATCGAGCGAGATTGACCTCTCGCGACCGCTCGCGAGACTTTAAAAGTCTTGCCACGCTTCGGTAATTTGCCACGTGGAACACGCGTTTACCAATCGCAGCGCGGCTAGCCTGAGTTGATAATGTCGCGATTGATAATACCTGTCACGTTTGACTCTGTCGTGAGTGTAGAAATCCTTCCGCGCGAAAAATAAATTCCAATTGTTATGATGTATAAATAACACGTATTTATGTTCCCTCCCGAGAGAGATAAATAACATTAGAACTATCAAGGTCTTCTTTAGTATTTTACATTCTTTTAAGAATAATAATCTTATTTTGAATTCTTGCTGAATTAAAAATAGGTATAAATTATATACGTTTAGGCATTGTTTTATACATTTATAATATATATTATTTTTATATAAGTCTTAAGTGAAAAGATAGATCGTTTTTATGTATAAAGATAGTCTATTAATTAACTTAGTAGAAAGTACTCAAAAAATATAACAATATATGTACATGTGTACTTTTAACTACGAATTGTAGTCGCATGGCTTGCTTTTAAAGCAGCAATTGTGCTTAAAAAAAAATTAATAGTTTAGATTGTCAATGATGATGTGTAATTTCTCTTAAGTAGTTTATAAGAAATATTGTTTTGAAACCAATGACTACATGTACATAGTGCATATATATTATCCACTTTATTTAACACAGATATTACAAAATTAATTAATTAAAAATCCGGTATTGTTCTCGGTTTTCTAACTGTCCTTGATTTTTGCTCTGCCACTTGTAGTGGTGACGATATTAAGCCAATCAAAGTGCAATCGGCTTCCAGAAGAGTTACATCTGTTGTGGCGCCTAAGAACCTGGAGGAAAGTTCCAACTCTTTTATCCTTAAGCGAACCTTAGATCCTCTCAGGTAATACCTAAATTAACAAACCAAATGAGAATAATATTCAAAAGATGGCATTCAAAGTATGAATACAATGGCATTCAAAGTATGAATATCATTAAATAAATTATATCTTAATATATTTTGGAAAAGAATTGATTTAAGCGCACATACTGTCCATTCTTGATAGGCCTCCGACAGACGCAGTGAAACTTCCATCCAAAATCGATGTACAAGTCGTCGCCAACCACGTGAAATATCTCACCAATTACAACCTTCCCTTCAGGGTCACCCAACTAAAAAATAAAGTTATATATTTAATAAAGAGCATTTGACGAATGTCTCGCGTAATTCTATACATAATCAGAGATATTTACGTCGACAAACTTGGAGTTGCGGATCAAGGAAGCGAACGTCTGCGGCGTTTCTGGCTTTTTACTGTCAATATGTGAGAACTTCTCGTAACTCTGCGCGAAGCCGCTCAGCTTCGTCTCGGGTTCCTCTGTGCTCCCTTTCGTTTCTGTTACAGCCTCCTTCTCGATGCCGGGCTCCACAAACGGGTGCGGGTCGCTCTGTCCCTCTGAATCTTTATTCGTGCTGAAACATCTCGCGGACGTGGAACTCACTCTCGGGACACCGAGAGATCGGAAATGCATTAACGTTTTCTCGAGACGGTGTATCGCGTTCATGATGACAATAAAATTTCCAGTTTGAATCGCCGCACTACTACACTCGCTCGCCGCAGATAACTTTTAGGTTAGGATGAGGTTATGTTGAGATCGTCGCGCTTTCAGCTGTGATTTCAGAATCGTCGCGGTCGAAGACTACGAATTGATTTCAGTTGATTGAGAAGTGAATTAGAGTTGTGTCAAGGAGAGAATTTTTGCTCAACAGTAAATATCATTAAAAATATTTGAGAAAAATAATTTATTTTAATTATTCATAAAGTTGTTAATCTCCTTTCTGCTAAATGAAAAGTGAGTAGGTTATGTCGCAATATTAAATAATATGATATATTTGGTGTTCCAGGTCGTTCTAAAAAGATTGGAGTGATAATGTTGTCGCCTTCTGCAATGATAAATGTTATAAGCAGAAACATTTCTACAACACACCCTGTAAATCATATAATTAAATTGAGTCGATTGAGGGTAGTGGACAACAGCGAGATTGGAAGACAAGCTATGATGGAGGGTAAACCACCACGGTGCATACACATCTACAATAAACTAGGGGTGGGCTATATCGGTGAGACAAAAAAATGAAAGAATGTGGAAAATATTCTCTTTTGTAGAAGCATATTTATCTGAAAATTGTTTGTACAGGAGATAGAATTATGGTCGCGATAAGAGGTGAAAAGAAAAAGGGCATACTAGTTGGATTGAAGGATAAACAGGCCCCGAAGGTTCCTAAGTTTGACAGTAACAATCTGGTGCTGATAGACGATAACGGGACACCTCTAGGTACGAGAATACAAGTGCCCATTCCACACATACTTCGAACGAAAATGAAGGAAAAGACTCACACCAAAGGAGCAGATTATACCAAGCTAATAGCGATTGCATCCAGATTTGTGTAGTTTTGTTTACTATTGTAATATAAAAATGTATCAAATATACATATATTTCAATATATTGTTGACTGTAATTGTAATTATCTAATATAAAATATCTTCTAGAACTTGTAACACAAAAGCGTAATCACTCTTTCATATTTATATTCCATAATTTTATTATATAATTCATACAATAAAATTATCACAAATCAATTTCTATATATACATAGGTGTATATGGTACATAAGTCTCATGCATTTTAATACAAGTATCAGCTGCTTGTTTATCACTTTGTACATATTTTAACGATTATTTAAATTAATTTAAAAAAAGTTGCATTTACATTAGGATTTATAATATTTTTATCAAAAACTCCATTAGCTCTATTTCGGAAAAATGAAATTAGTAATGCCTTTCTAATTCTCGATAACAGTTGTTTTTGATATGATTAAGTAAGAACCATTTATAATTTATATCTGTATAGTACAAATAAATATAGGGGCTAAGTAAAATTAAATGTAGCTTTGTTTCACATGTACAACAGTGCAAATTACGATACAATTTATTCCTATTGCAGTAAATTAAATATGATAATATATTCGTTTCACTTGTACATTTATTACAATTTATTTTTATGCAATAGGATAAATGTTATGTGTCATGCATTAATGAGTTAGAGATATTCAGTACTGGCATCTATAACTCACATTACGTGCACTATAGATTTTCAGTATTAGCAAATGAATTCGGAGCATTGAACCAATAACGTTGACTATCTTTTTGCAAAAATGTGTCTTTATCGTTTTAACATTAGCTGCAACATTGACAAGATACTATTAAAAATAAAAAATAAAAAATCATCAAATTGTGCCAATAAATGGGCCGAGTCCGGAGATAATTGAAGAATATCGATATTATCGACTATAGATATAAATTATTTACAATAGCGAATAATTAATTTTAAATGCAATATTAAATTTGTAGTTTATAATTGCATAAATGTTTTATAAGTAAGTATATATTTTCAAGTATACATTTTCAATAATATAATATATTATCACAAAACTATATTTTTTCTACAATTGTTACTCAATGGATAATCAAACCCGGATAATAAAATTACAGTTTTTAATTAAAACTGAATATTATCAGGCTCTAAATATGTATATGTTTACAAAATAATGAGATAATAATGAATCATAAGACTAATATTATATTATGTACTAATAATAATCAGATTGTCAGTCTTTTATTTATCTCGTCATTGTTTCGATCCATAAATTGCTTTGCTTTTTGAACGTCATTGATGCGGGTGATGTTACACGTAGACACGATGATATGACGTATGTGCAGTTTCCCCTCTATATCCCCACCATATTATCACACCCGTGTTTTTGACAGACAGTCGCTAGTGAGTCTAGGTCTTGCCCACAGTCTTGCCGCATCGACTGATCGATGCCAAGTGCTGTGGGTGTTATCGCGTTTAAGTATTCGCCGTCGTTGTTACGTGTATCGCAACACATTGTAATTAAGCGTAGTATATATTATATAGAATGTGACAGGAATTTGACGTCGTTATCGCCTTTGATAATGCGATAAGGATGGTGCTTCTGAAGGCAGATAACAAAAGTTGCGACGCTATTCGGCATGTTTCACGTTGAGATGAAATGTGACAGCTTTCGTAAGTATGTTACATTTGTACAATTATCACATCATTATCGCACGCGTAATAGCTGCATTTATAATCATTTGTTTAAACGATAGAGATTGATAAGAACGTGAAAAATCAAAGAGTGTTTGTTGTTCTATATAAATTGCACGTGCGTCAGCGTGTTTGGCAGCGGGCCCTTGGTAAATAACTTGAACATTGATGAACCGAAAATAAAACTCAGGCATATAAATTTCTTTAGTTGTCATGTCCAAATAAACGCAGAAATATTACAAAATATTACGTGAGGGTAAAATATTTTTTTAAGCCTATGATGAATCGAGTCTGTGAAAAAGAAAGTTAAACTTTGCTCCTTGTCACGTATAAATCCTTTGTGTATGCTAAAAATGTCTCATATGGTATAGAGTTTCTCACACAGTTCCCAGTATTCAATGCGATAAATTATGTACTTAATCTTATCTTTAATCTTAGAGCTGCTGAGTAATCTTTGTTGTATTATTGAATATTGAAATTAAATTAAAAGCCAATTAAATTATTGATAGAGAATGTAAATATAATAATATCATAATTTTTTAATATTACATAATGTTTTATACGCTTTGCCTTGACTCACTGTTATATAGCCTGATAAATAATGTTTGTTTAGGTAAAATTTGCTATGACAACAGAGGTGTGATTCTATACCTAAGGAGAGAAACACTAAATGGCATCTTTTTATACGCTTTATCGCAATATATATGAGTTATATACATATATATATATGAATTATAGACGTATTTCCTTAATTATTATGACTAAGGCTGTATAGTTCATTTATGCGATAATGCTTTAAGTTGAAGCCGGCATATACGTCAATTCTGATAACTTATTCAGGAGGCTCTGTACTTTCAATGGCAAAACAGTGTGTACAGTATTTATAGATATTTCAACACAGCCCGTTCAATAAATTATTGAAAGCATTTTCTACGAAACTGAAATAAAAATGGCTAGTGCACTGAAGATTTTTGGCTTGTTGATGTACAAGAATTTGATAGTGCGCATGAGGCATTGGCGCTTGACACTATTCTTACAAGCTCTAGTACCCATTGGATTATTCGCATTGTTGCAAGCCGTGAGAGATTTCAGCGTTAATTCCCCGATTGTGGTGAATGAGAGTACATACTATCCTATGTACACGCAAGACGAATTGATGATGAAAATTGATAATGATTTGAATAAAGTGTATTACGTACCAAAAAACCCATATACGGAGAACATTATGGAGTCTGTCAGATATTGTCTTATGCTTCTACCTGAAAGTAAGTATTGAGCGAAATGGCCATTGAGGAATAATACTGTTTTTAATAGCTTAAATAACTTGATGATTAATGTAATTGATGTAATTATACTCTCTTTGTTTTCGTATAGGTATGATGGGTTTCGCTAATGAGACTGCAATGGTAAAGGCTTATACACGTGCTCAGGCAGAAAATCCGATACTTTCTGCGGTGGCAGTTGTTTTTGAACAATACAACGAACCTGCTATAAAATATAAAATAAGACATTCGTGGAAGATTCCAACTGCTTTATACCAAAGCGTGTCACATGGTGAACATCTAAGTGCGTCACCTACGATATATTTCAATATGATTCCATTTACACAAGTTCAGATGTGTGTAGATCAAACACTCATAAAGCAAGTAGCACCAGATTTTAATATAAAGGTATTATAAATTTCTATGTTAATACTGAATAATTTATTATGAAAATGTTTTAAAAAATATCAATACTGATATTGTATGCTGAACATATCATTATAATAATATGGAATTATTTTTTATCATTTTCCAATACACGTATTTTTCAGATGTCAATACAAAGAATGCCTTATCCACCGTATGTCAAAATTGATGAGGCTGATATAATATTACGTGAAGCAATTTCTACGTTCGCAGTTATAATTTTTGTAATTCCGCTTTGCATAGAGGTCAGCTATGCGTCCAAGGAGAAGTTTATTGGCGTAAATGTTAGTATAATATTAGTTTTTCTACTTTTTTTATATTCTTAATCACGGAAAAATATTTAACTGTTTTGTTTTCAGGTCTTAATGGCAATGAATGGAGTCAAATTGGTCTACAGTTTATTTAGCTGGTTAATTACGGGGATATTATTCAGTACTATTTATGTAGTGCCTATGATCATATTATTTAAGTTTACATTTTCTAAAAATGTCGAGGCCTTTTTGCAATATGGAAATGGCTTTATATTTTGGCTCTTATTTACTACACATGTCACTCATCTTATAACGTTTGGCATGCATATTGCGGCATATTTTTCAAAACGTAGATATCTTTTTATAAAATGAATAATTGTTTAAATGCATAAATTCTTAATATTAATATTGATATCTTTTATAGCACGTTTGGTGACAACTGTCTTAACTATTATTTACGTGGCAGCAATTTCACTTCATACAAACATGATGAGAGGAGAAGTTTTCAAAGTTATACCGTATCTTGGTATAATATTTCCAAATATAATGCTTTTTAGAATTTTTGAAGAAACAAATGCTCAGGAAAGCAAATGTAAGTAGTAATTCTAAACTTGTCTGTTATTTCAATAATTACATTAATAATTTATTAGAAAGACTTTAAAAGATTGTATGTGTATGAGTGTTGAAGCATCTTTTTTTTTCAGTGATCGGTATTCAGTGGAGTAATTTGTTCGTTACTGGAAAAACAGAATATGGTACTGTAGGAAGTTCAGGTTTCATATTTCTCTTTTCACTCTTGGGTGCTGTGATACATTTTACACTTGCAGTATATATAAATACTGTACTTCCCGGCAAATATGGAGTCCGAAAGAATCCATTATATTTTTTGAAGGTGAAAAATAATATAAAAGAAAAATATAATGTATATATAATGTTTTTATGCTATTGTATTTTTTTAGTGTATCAAGAAAAATAAAGTAGCTCTTGATGAAGAAGCTAGTGAATTTGATTATGATAAGACTAATGAAGACTTTGAGCGAGTATTAGGTGGTGCTCTCACACCTGGAATACAAATACGTGATCTTAAAAAGTCTTATATTACAAGCTGGTTACGAAAATCTGTAAGTTTACATAATAGCTTTATGTGACGTTTCTGCTATTTTAATATTGTTACATTATTATACTCTAGAAAGTCCATGCGTTAAAAGGAGTATCTGTGGACTTTTACAAAGGACAAATTACTGCTCTGCTTGGACATAATGGAGCAGGCAAAACTACACTTATGTCTATATTAACAGGTATTACATTATATTATGAGATGATATTTAACAAAAATGTTATTTTCTAGAGAATATTCATGTAAAATGGATTTATGTTCAATAGGTATAACAAGCGAAACGGAAGGAAAAGTCTTTATAAACGGCAAAAATATAGGAAAGCACTTGAACAGTATAAGAAATGATTTAGGCCTATGTCCTCAAGAAAATATGGTTTTCCCAGATTTGAATGTATTCGAACAAATAGAATTCTTTGGCTTGGTGAGAATAATAATAATTCTTGTAGAATAAATGTAATCGTATCAATAATATATTAGTTGTACGTAATATTTATATTACAATTTTTGTGACAGTTGAAAGCTGTAAATAAAACCAGAAGTCAAGTAAAAGCGGATGTTTATGCTTTGCTTTCTAAGTTGAAGCTTTCCGAAAAAAAGAATTTTCTACCTAGTAAACTATCTGGTGGTCAACAAAGAAGACTGTGTCTCGGAATGGCCCTTATTGGCGATGCTAGCGTAAGTTCTAAAAGTGAGACATAATGAATGATACATAATTATAGATATCTCAAAATAAATTTATATTTAGATCATAATTTTGGATGAGCCAACGTCGGGAATGGATCCTGAAACTAGAAGAGATACATGGGACATGATATTAGTATGTAAATTCAATTGAATTTTTTCCAAAAATATTCATTTATTTTACGTTTTATTTTAT
Source organism: Tetramorium alpestre (assembly GCA_021460005.1). Lineage (NCBI taxonomy): Eukaryota > Metazoa > Arthropoda > Insecta > Hymenoptera > Formicidae > Tetramorium > Tetramorium alpestre. The sequence goes on along the minus strand of JAJVSH010000064.1, from coordinate 630,214 downwards.
GTTACATATTATGTTCATTCACATAAATAATTTTTGTCATAGAAACTTAGGGGAGAGAAAACAATATTAATTAGTACACATAATATGGAAGAGGCTGATATACTTGGTGATAGAATTGCGATAATGCATGCAGGTCGCCTTAGAAGTTATGGCACTGCAATGTTCTTAAAGAAACAATATGGTATATTATTATTGCACTTATTGCTATTTAAACAAACTATATATTGTGANGCTCTCATCGGCAATCCTACTCTTGTTCTTTTGGATGAGCCCACAACTGGTGTCGATCCCGCAGCTAGAAGATCACTTTGGAATATTTTGCAATCGAGTAAGGCAGCAGGACAAGCTATTATACTTACATCTCACAGGTATTTTTTATAACACAAGTATCTAAAAATATTTGCATTTATATATAGATTTGTATATAACTTATCTTATTAAATGGAAAATTGTTCAACAGCATGGAAGAATGTGAAGCACTTTGTAATCGATTAGGCATTATGGTGAATGGTGAATTAGTCTGCCTTGGCGCAAGTCAAGAATTAAAGCAACGATTTGGAGCGGGCTATGATATTCACGTAAAAATAAATCCAAGCCGAACAGACGACGATTTTAACAATATCAAGAAAGTTATTGAGTCTACTCTGACGTGCGATGTTCGAGATGAAAATTTGGTAATAATTAATATTTACTTGAACATGTGCAACGATTATTAACTTTAATTTTTTATTCTTTTATTTTACTATTAATTTCTATTCATCTTTTTACAGTGTTTCCTTGCCTATCACGTAACTGATTGTAATACAACGTGGGAAACAATGTATGATACAATGAAAGATTTGAAGCAAACATATAGTTGTATTGAGGATTACACTGTTCAATCTGCAACTTTGGAACAACTTTTTATTCAGTTTGCAAGGGGAGCTGCGAGGGTGAAAACTGACGAGTTTCCAATTCGTGCTATTAGTCATGAAGAAATAGTCTGAATTGAATGCATCTTATTCGATGCCGAAATATAATGCTTAATTCGAAATATGATGCTTAAATGAATTAAATACATGGATATTGAATTGATTTATATTACAAGTAAATGTTGTAAATGTTGTAAAGTTTTAATATTTATCAATATCTTATTTGATATATCTTAATACATCTTAACGCACAACATATCTTATAAAATTATTAATATACACATATTAATGTAGTATAGTAGTTATTACTACACATTGTATTTAATTTAATGTCAATCGTATCGTTATTGCTTTTAAATTATTGCAACGCGAAAATGCTTTATTACTCAACGATATAATTTTTTTTTAATAGAATATTTATTATAGATATGAGAGAAGTGTATTAATTCAAATTACAGTATTAATGTTGTGTATATGTACATATGTGAAATGATTACAATATATATTTCACATCGTCAATATGCAATTTTATTTTATTTGTAGATGCAACATACACATCTCAAAATTAAAATCTAATCGTATATATTAAGCTTCAAATATAAATATAAGTATATTCCGCAAATCGAATGTGCCGGGAATCTTGGGACAAAAAATTTGCGAACCGTAAGCTTGATATAGAACAAGAACTTGATAAAAGAATAGAATATCGAGACATCGCGTTCTACTCTACTCTTCAAAAGGGATCTCGTATATGATTGCCGATATTCTTTGAGTAGATCCTGGCCTTTTGGCACGCAATCCGTTTGTCTGTTTTACTGCTCGTGTTATGTCAGAGGTACATCTTCGCGGGAAATCTCTCTTTCTCTCGGAACTGGTCCGACGTAAATCTCAAAGTTTATCGCGGGATTTCATGTATCGTTCGCCGATGCTGAGAAATAATCGGAAGAATCGAACGGACGCGCGGTTCTGCGCAATTAAATCCCAGGGATTTCAGCATCCTATACATTTAAGAGATCATGCAGAACCGGAAGCGCGTGCTCTACCTCCGCTCTCTTCCTCACAATTTCGCGCATGCGATCGTACCATTTCGAAAGAATGAGAGCCCCGCGCGTCGTCGGAAGTCGATGAAGAGAGGAGAGAAAGAAACTGCGGTCTCTCCGGGGATTTTCTATTACACATCACGGTATTGACGCACCATTGCGACGCGCTGCCGCGACTGATCGGCGCCAAATGCTGCGGGTGTTAGCGTGTTGAAGTAGTCGCCGTCGTATCGCAACACGTTGTAATTAAACGTAGCATATATTATATAGAATGTGGCAGAAATATGTTAATGCAATAAGGATGGTGCTTCTTGTGGCAGATAACAAAAGTTGCAACGCTATTCGGCATGTTTCTCGTTGAAGTGAAATGTGACAGCTTTCGTAAGTATGTTATATTCGTACAATTATCACATCATTATCGCGCGCGTAATAGCTGCATTTGTAATCTTATGT